>JAFVLL020000092.1:0-80311 GCA_021397915.2 Tor tambroides
AAAATGTTTAATAATTCATTTAAATTAAACACTTTTAAATAGACTGCAGCAATTAATATTTTGTCACACATTATTTTGTTTAGTTCAGAATCGTGGGAGAATCGTGATCTCTATTTGAGACACAAAAATCGTGATTCTCAATTTATCCAGAATCGTGCAGCTCTAGCACATAGCATGTTACACTGCTCCCCATAAAACAATCAAGCCTTCGAAATAAGCTGATCAACCACCCTTTTAATCATGCGTGCTTATTTCTGCTATTTTTAGATTTAGATTAAGTGAGTGTTAGATAACAGCAGAAGTAATGTTCAAACACTAATAATTTATTAATGGAGTTAGAAGTAATCAAATCAAATCTTTAATGAATCTCCATTTTTTTTGCACTGTACTTTAGAATCTTGTGATGCCTAAATTCACTTGTAGCATTAAAACCAATTAGTTTTAGTTTTCAGGTCAATTTTATTTAGGTAAAATAATATAGAATTTTAATATCAGCCATAGCATGAAAATAAATGTCAGCTTACTGGTATCATATTCACCATAAAAATCAGATTTAAGAAGATTTCCACTTTTGTAAAGGCCAGGAAACATTATGAGGTTCCTCATGGGGTGTGTGTGTGTTCATTTTTAAAAAATCCCTGACGTTTCTTTACTGGGCCGGATAATTACCGGCAGTAGTGTGTATTTGTGTGTGGATGCAGATCAGTTTGATATGTCTTTACTGAGCAGTTTGCCTTTTTAAAGGAAGATCTCACATTTGGCTTGAATAATAAGCATGTTTGTGTGACCTGAGGGTAGTCAAATAGACTGTGAGCAGCCTGGTTTAACTACATCCATCTGTTTGGGTCTCATGTTGCCTGATGTTGCCCCAAAATCCCCATTCATTATAAGCATGCATCATGAACGTGTACAGACATGGTAAATCCCATCGGTGATGTCTTGTTACAGTAACAAACAGTGTAATTTTGCAGAATGATTTCATCTGTTGGCGAGGTGTCTGTCTGTCTGGATGACACGATTTTTCCTCAGTCCTGAAAATTTTGTGTTTCATATGGGTGTTCTGCTCCATGTCTGCTTTAAGCAGTAATGTCACCCTCAGGGTGACCTCATCCGTCTGGTCGCCCTGTTGGGGTGATGAGTGGCCGTTGCCCTAGAGATTGTTCCCTTGGCAACCGTGGGATTGTCTTAACACTCTCATATTCACGAGACAAGAAGGGATTGTGAAACTAGTCAGATGACACGCTTTGGGAAATGTTATGGCCAAATAAAAGGCTTATTAAAATGATTATTCATTATGTCATTGATTGACTGTAAAATCATAGCTAAAATGTTTTAATATGCTAATACTGTATTTTTTAAATTTTTTTATTTTGATGTAAATGGACCGTTTCAAGATCCAGAGTGATACTAATCTTTCAGTCAAGCTTTTATCTCTAGCTTTGATTCATTTCTCTCTGTTGTAAGAATTTTTCTTTGCAAGAAGAGTTTCATTTTTTGTGGTTTACAGAGATGGTTTGATCTGATTGTCACACTTTGAAAGTTGAAGAATCACTAGTACAGACTGAAGAGAGATAGGATATCTCTCTATCTCACACTCGTTCGGCCAAAACGCACAACATGCAAAAGCAGTGAACTCATGTTCAACAGCAGATGTGGAAAATCAGCCCATAATGGTTAATGACTGATAGATAAGAGAGAGGGGTGAGGCATGTCTCATGAAGAAAATGTTTCTGTCCTTTTGAACATAATTTGAAAATATCTAGACAAATGTATTGGGATCCGCAATGAAAACAGCTTCGTAAAGGGACTGAATGGTTTCTGTTTTTGGCCAAATTTGAGGTTAGGGTTTAAAAGTAGGCTTAGGGTTGTGACTGAAGGCGAGTGTAAATGAACATTTGGTAGTTAATCTGTGCCTGTAATCAGTGAAGAGTTTCCATGATGTTTTAAGTGCTGAGTGTGAAAACTGTCTTGAATTAACCAGCTTATTTCCTTCTCCCACACACAGTCAGCCAGACTAAAGTGCTACATATTATTGTCTAATAGGTTTCACATGGATGTGTGTGTGTTTTGTGGTCTCTGTGGAATCTCACACCCAGTGCTGAAGCATTCTGACATCGGACGTCTCCCACAAGTCTTGCTATTTGTTGAACACACATAAACCGTGTTTAAGACAAGAATGTAGTGAACTGAGCTTCTGCTAAGCAAAGCTGAGGTACAAGAGATCACTTTTACATTTTCCAAATCTTGTGACGTGTCTAATTCATCTGTTTCTTTAAAGAGGAGCGGCAGATAAGATGCTTTGCATTGTTAAAATTCATTGCAGACCACATAATATTCAATCAATTACCACTTAATGAACACATAGGCTACATTTAGTCATTTAGCAGACGCTTTTATCCAAAGCGACTTACAGTTGGAGAATACATAAAGCGATTCTTTTTAAAGAGGCAAACAGACAGGAAGTGCTTGTAATTCTAAGTTTCAGGCATTGTTCAAATAAGTACAAGCTAGAAAGGGAAGGAATAAATAAAGAGAAAGACGAAGTCAAGTAGCATCGAAAGAAAGGAGTTTTCAGCTGTCGCTTGAAAATTGTCAGGGATTCAGCATTCCGGATAGGGGTGGGAAGATCGTTCCACCAGCCAGGAACGGTGAACGAGAATGTTCTGGAAAGTGATTTTGAGCCTCTCTGTGATGGTACCACGAGGCGTCGCTCACTAGTGGATCTCAGACTTCTGGAGGGGATGTCTAAGTACTGAATTTCACTCAGTTCACCGAAATCCTTAGTTTATATTGGATATTCTGTAAAGGTTGTCTTGTGGTAGTAACAGCAACCAAAGGATGGAGACTAGTAAAGGTAGAAATACAGACAGCAGCTGTTGGTTTAAATTAAGAGAACTCTTTAATTTAATCAAAGTCAAATTTAGTCCACAGGTTTGCTTGTATGAGTTATTAAGCTGTTTCAGTCTTAGTATAAAGGCCTGTTGAGTATTTGGTGTGGAAATTGTGTGATAAACATTTTAACTTGAAGAAATTGTTTTAATATATCTATTTAGACCAACATGAATATTCGCATGCCGTCATTGTCACTGAATTTAACTTTTTTGTTGTTTTTTTTTCCAAAAAAATTTTTTTCCATCTCACTGGCAGACCAATAAGATTTGTGCTTTTGGTCACATGCCCAGAGCCGCTGCTGTTACTACTACTTTTCTAAAAGTGCCACCTACTTTCAGAGAGAGTGAGTTTGCATTTTCCTTCAGCTTGTCTGCAGTTCTTTTGCACATCGGTCTGAACAGACAAATCGCACGTGAAAATCAGACCAAATTTTGTCAGTGTGAACAGGTATTGATTTTGTAACCATGTATTCAGAATGACATTTGTTTATTATTAGGTCAAACTTCCTCTACAGATTTACATGTCAAATAAGGTGATATTCAAATATGTACATTCTCTATGTTAGCCTCTTTCAAATGTAAACCACCTTTTGTTTTTTAATGACGTTTTTGGGTCTGGCATGCATTTTGTTTTTATTCCTGTGGTTTGCCATTGATATTTGTGTTTTTTTATGCTTTTCAGGACATTATTGCTGGTTTTCTGTACAGTTTGCTGATCCTGGTGGTCTTCAGTCCTGCTCTGGACATCATCGACACCTTTAACCGCACACATCCCTACGCCCCGCTCATCATCATCTCACTTCATGTGGGACTAGGCCTCTTCTCCTTCACCTTGGACACCTGGAGCACCTCACGCGGCGACACCGCCCAAATCCTGGGCTCTGGCGGGGGTATCGCCTTGGCATCCCACATCAACTACCACCTGGGCCTTTTGCCAGACCCACCGGCATCCATGTTTCCTCTTCAACCCCCATCTTTCACCCTCAGCCTGATCGGACTCTGTCTACTCCGCTTTCTCCTCGGGGTCATCATTCTCCTGGCTACCAGAGCAGTAATGAAGGCTCTCACAATCCCGCTCATCTGCTGGCTCATTGGGATTCCCCGTGGCGATGTCCGGAAGGCCAGGCAGCACATGGAGGTGGAGCTGCCATATCGTTATATCGTCTATGGAACCGTGGGGTTAAATTCGCTTTTCCTTGTGCCTTTCCTGTTTGCACGTGTGGGCCTGTTGTGATTAGGTGGAAGAAACACCTATTCTTTTAGCCAATAAGAGGCCAGTTGGACTGCAGAGGCAAATGATCGGATGGAACTAATGCCGATCATGTAACACTGTGCTGCACCTTCCAGATGCTCCTCAAATGCGTTTTCCATCATATATACTGTAGTTTTATCAGATTTTCTATTCAAAACACCTGTTTGGTGTTGATCCAGAGATTATTGCCCATTTCTATGCAGTTTGCATTGCATGTATTGTACAGTAGCATATCTATCAGATTCTATTCTTATCTAAAATCCTATTGTAAACATTTGTACCCTACAGTGCTTATGTTTTTTGCAAGCAATACAGCATTTTTGCTAATTCGCAAAGTTTAGAAGACTTATGACTAATCTTTTGACAAGTTTTGTTCATGCCACAGTAGGTGGACTCAAACTCTTGCATCAAGAGTTGACTGAAATCTCTCTTGCGAAGGTGTGACTCATGCAAATTAGCGTGCAAAATCTCTGCGACGAATTGGCTGGAACTGATGCCAGCAATTTATTTCTTTTGTTTGCGAGATTTGAATCTGAAATCTCAAATGTTAATAGAAATGGTCAGTGTTGGGAGCAGCTTTGATCTTTGTGATAATTTTTGTTGCAGTTGATTGAGATGTTTAGTTTTGGATCTAAAGAAGGTTGGACTATTCTCCAAAGATTTTTGTAATGATAGAAGCCTTAAACGTATAGTTCGTACAAAACGACAGTTCTGTCATTTTACTCGCCCTCAATATTTGACCTGTGGAGCAGAAGAAATGTCTTTTTGTGCATATAATAGAAGTCAATGGGCTCTAATGTTATTTGGTTCTCAATGTTTCAGACAGAGAAAGTAAGTCACACAGGTTTGGAATTACATGAGAGTAAATGACAGGATTTTCTTTTTTTTTTTTTTTTCCACCGTTCGTTGAACTGACCACTCAAATAGTTTCTCTAGGCATTAAAATGTCTTTGTGATGCACTCGTGATTTAGTGCTGGATCAGTTTAACTTTTTGTTCTTCTATTAAATACATGTCAGGGAGTCTGGCTCGTAATCAGAATTTTATTAGATCTTCAATCTCAGTCTGCTTTTATTCCCTGTAAATTGCTGCTTAGAATATGGTATGTTGGGTGAAGCGGTCATAGCCGTGCTGTATCGTGAATAAAACACAGCTGCTGACCAATCAGAATCGAGGAATGGAACTAACCGTTTTATAAATAAAAACAACTAAATGAATAAAGCACATAAAATTAAATTGAAAACTGAAAATATAAAAATAAAAGCTAACTCCAAATATTTGTAAATAGTCATAAGAAATATAATACTAAAATAAGACTGGGTTTGTCTGTGATCAGCTTTACATTTTATGTTTACTGTTTTCAAACAAGAAAAAAGATTACAGAAATGTAATATTTCTCATTTGAACTGACAGCCTCCCATTGCTTCGGATGTTTATTTCAGTGTAAAATCAGTAGGATTTTTAAAAATATCTGGTTGTTTGTTTTGCTACTTATTGTGTCTTTCAATTGTCATTTTTCACCAAATGTGTCCCAGAAGCTTTGGATACTGTATGTGTGTTTGTGTAAAATGTTATTTTGGAGCTCTGATTCTCCTGTGTGATATTAATCTTGGTCTTTTTGATTTCCTTTTTAATGATCTGTCAATACGGATGACTTTGCCATCTCTTAATATTGTGGGAGGCATTCTGAAAGTTTTAAGAGCTTGACGTAGATCCATTGTAAAACCTGCAACTATTAAAAATATCCAATTTTAAAAATGTAACAAACTGAACATTCAGACAAAACAAAAGTCTCCTGACCTTCATCCAGCGCTTGACACTGAAAGAATCGCACTCCCACAGGGCTAAAAACATAATGCACAAATGACCAAGAGGTCAGTGTTATAAGGAGACCTGTGCCCTTAATAAAATGGCTTGCTATAGAAGCTTTGTTAAATTTTTTTCATAGAAATTGTTGCTGATGATCTTTATTGTTTTCTACATCATTACGTTTGAATATTATGCTCAATAAAAATCAAAAAGGCTATTACTTTGGTCTGTTTTTGAAGAAAACCAAATAAAGAAATGGTATCTTCTTAACAGAATAGTATGGCTGGGTTTGAAAAGCACACATTTGCTCAGTCATTGTTCCACAGGACGCTTAAGTGTTCCTGCTGAGATCAATGATTTCTCTGTAATGCCTGAAATATTAATGTGCATGTGTGAGCATGTTTAGCCAGATAGATTTGCCCTGGCAGTTTGGATTACAAAAAAAAAAAACACACCTTCTCTTTTTCTTTTCACTGCTTAGTCATATAAGATGTAATTATTAGTCAAATGAGCTAGAGCTATAAATACTGAAACACATGGCCCAAACGGAGCAAAAATATTAAATTTAGTGCAGATATTCATACTGCCAAAAAGTAGATGAAATTCTCATAGCTTGTAATGTAAATCGCTATTATACACTGAACATAAGTTCCAGTCAAGTTATCTAAAAATATTACTATTATAAAAGTTTATAAATATTATAAGTCTTATGTTTAATGTATAAAAATCATTAAAGAATTCACAGCAATAAGACGTTTACCATGACCTGAACATATACACTGTCCAATCAGATAACAGAAGGGATGTAGTACATTATGAACAACAGGTTTTTCAGCACAGTGTTGATCATGTTGATCATTTAAAGGCCTTAGAAATGCATGTATCAAATATGATACACTAGGCTTTACAGGGTTAAAGACTGGTTGTTTTTGCTTTGCTTGGTGGCACAGGCCTTTGTGAATGCATACCTACTCATCACACACTGAACACTTTACTATACACACCTCTTTGCTTCTCATACGCACTCAGCCACGAATACACTCAACAGCAGGAGCAAAAAAGGTTTGCTTAGGTTTTATATCTCATGTCAAATGGTCATGTCAAGTCCTTGCTATTTAATATGCTCCTTTGGGGACTTTCATGCGTTCCCTACAGGCTAAAAGAGGACAAAAAGACAGGATTTTTGGAAATATGATCATAAAGGTCAACATGTGCCTGCTGTACAGCTCAAGTCAGCAAAATACTTCCTGTCCTCATCTGATGACAATGCTGATTGTTGTTTCAGATGTCAAGTTTCACTCACGTTTGTGTCCTTTGGGAGTTTAACAAAGGTGACAGGCGGACGAAGGAAAAAACATCTTCTATTCTCATCACAATGATACCTTTGTTACATTATACTCTTTCACTCTCCAATATAAATGCCCCAGTTATTTCCTCCAGTGTAACCTTCTCTAATAGTTTTTGAAAACAGTAGAAACAAATTTACAGCTGCACTAGGCTAAAATTTGTAATTGAAAGGGTTTCTGGCAAAGTGCCATATATACAATTTGTTTTTAAGTGACTTACAACGAATTTAACATTTGAATATATATTATGGGATTACAAACAAACAAATACATCATCGTTAAATATATCATGCGTGAAGTTTGAGGATTTCTCATTTTATAATACAGAGAATCACTGCCATCTACTGGCGGCAAAGCGCTGTATAGTCTCTGTTTCTTACCTCTTCTCGTGTTAGACACAAAAACGAATAAACAATGTGTCGTCATGTCTCAGATTTAGAAATGCTGATGAATTCAGTTGTTTTTAGTTTTTACAACAAATGAAGCAAGTGTATCGTAAAGCGGAACTAATGTTCAGGTTCACTGTGTTTCCGAGGAGAAGCTAAAGAGGCGGCACACTGATGTCTGTCAAATACGATCACATGTGAGTGTTTTGTGCAAGAATATGTATCGATTAAATAAAATATTTACTAAATTTACTAGTATTAATGAGCGGTATGTTTTGAGTACTTTAGGCTGTGAAATTTCTACTTTGTTGCTATGTGTTATCTGTTTGTTAGGTTAACTTGTTTACACTTAATATGCAAAGAAACAGTCTAATTCATCTCCTTGGCTGTCATGTTTTTAATTATAGCCGTGATTTTGACAATAATTCTGCATCACTTTCCAGATAATTGAGAAATAATTGTTTTAACTTCAGTCATAGCGGTTTAGTGATCTCTAATGATTTATTTGTATCGTGTAATATGAATTTTGGGTTCAAACCACTGTGTCCTTGATCAAGAAGTGGTGTCCATGGAAAAGTTTAAAGAAAAACTGTGTAAAAAAATAATAAGTAAGTAAATACAATTAACAAATTTAAACTAACAAATGTAATTATATGAATAAAACATTATATAAATCTGATTTAAATTAATAAGAAATCAGTACACTACTATAGTAAGAAGAAAATTATACAATAATGTAATTTTGTAGTAGTACTAAACTATTAGTAAAGTAGTAAAATATTTTTCAAATGATAGTATTTCATACATATTTGTAATACTAGTTTTTTACAGCATAAATTGGGGCTTTATATGTGAAAATATATAGATGCTATTTAAATTTTAGTATGGTAGTCCCTTGCGTGAGGATGATCATATTTGGGGGTCTGTAGCACTGATCTAGTCACTAAACTATAGTACAGTAAACTGAATATTTTAATAATAACATGAACTGTATGATTGTAAATTATGTTTTTTGATTGTCTCTTCAGTGTTGATGGTTTCATTCTCTCAGCAGGCAATAATTCGCCATGTAAAACACAAATCTGTCACCAGTAGAGAACCTCTGCTTTAGGTCACTTCAAAGAAAAGCATTTGTGAAATGACGCTCTTTTCCTTTAAGGTGCCAGGGTAATCGGTGACGATCATGGACACTCTGGAGGACACCTTTAGGACTCTCTCCATCGCCAGGAGGCTACAGCCCAGTGAGGCCACGTACGTCCTGGAGCTCTCCTGTGCCAGCAGCGGGTCAGATGTGCTGGCTGTGTGCTGCTCCAATCACTCTGTGCACCTGCACAGCAGAGAGACGCTCCGCCTGGTGGGTGACTTCCAGGGTCACACGGCTCCTGTGTGTGGGGTGCGTTTCTCTCACCTCTCCCCTCACCTGCTGTTCACCGGCTCTGCCGATGGGACACTGCGGTGCTGGGACATCCGGCGGCCCGGTTCTGATGCCACCCAGGTGTTCCGCAGCGATTCGACACATTCATACTGCTCGTTTGATGTGAGCTGTAGTGATCGTGTGCTGTGTGCAGGCACGGAGCAGGTGGGGGAGGACAGTTTTTTGGTATTCTGGGATGCCCGTATGGTTCAGGATGGAGGTGAGATGCGTGGTCTGCTGGGCGTTTATTCAGAGTCACACAGTGATGACATCACTTCAGTGAAGTTCCACCCACGACAGGCGGACCGGTTGGCTTCTGGAGCCACAGATGGGCTTGTGAACGTGTTCGATCTGAGTCTGGGTGGAGAGGATGATGCTCTTGTCACCACCTGTAACTGCAATTCCTCTGCAAGCTCCCTCTGCTGGACAGGTAGGCAGTCCCAGCACACCTGACTGAGCAACCCAAACTATATAACAGTAAAACTTGAACAATATTTTTTTTATGTCACAGTGTACACGAAACAGAGTTCCCTTAGTCATGTAAAATATCAGAATTTTTCAGATTTGATGACCAGACCTGTAAAACACTTCCATGTTTAAATTTTTTAAGTATTAATATAAAAAATGTATTATTATTATTATTATTATATATATTTCATGCTTAGCTATTAAATTGTGATGAGCAGGATTGTAAAATGCTTCTTAAGGTGTTTTAAAAATGTCTATGACATTGAAATGTTTATATAATAATAATAATAATAATAATAATAGTAATAATCAGGATCATAAAGAATATTTTTCCTGGTATGCTTAGCTATTAAATTGTGATGACCATGCCTTTGATGATGATTTTTACAAATTTCTATGACGTACTACTATTAATAATAATATATTCATATAGGTTTTTTCTTGGTATGCTTAGGCGTTAGATTGTGATGACCAGGCCTGTAAAACACTTTTTCAAAATATTACATTTAATAATAAATAGTAATTGGAATGCTGTAAAATAATTGCTACAAATTATGCAGTCAATTTTATGTAATATATAGAAATATATATTTTATTTTATGTACATTTTTGTAATATATGGCATACAATTGATCAAAAATAATAAAAAACAATTATATAAATAATATATATTTTTAAATAAATTCACTTGATATGAATATAATCAAACAATAACAAAAGGCAAACTGATTTTTTTTTAGCTATGCTTTGCTCTAAAATATTTAATTGACTAGAAATGGCCTTTTCTAAGTACATTTACTTTCAGTTAATTGGATGCAATTTGTGGGAACCCTTTAAGCATTTGTATATTTATATTGGATATTTAATATAGCGTAATTATTTAAATCGTATTACTACCAAGTAACAAAAAACTGCTGAAAATGTGAGTTTCAAATTCTATTTGAATTAAAATGTTAAACATCACTATATTTGTACTCCCCAGAACCCAAAACTGTCAATTCATTTCTTCTATTAACAGGCAAAGATCTTGACCAGCTGCTTTGTCTGACCCATGATGAAGGGCTCCACCTGTGGGACGTAGCTCGCCCAGACAGCGATGACACTCTGACCCTCCTGAGTTCAGCTGATGCTCGAACACTTGTCCAGCTCCCTGATGGAGCCTCGCTCGAGTACTTTGTGGGCGGTACATGGCTGTCAGATGAGGAGCGTATTCTTTTAGTGGGAGGGAGTAATCATGGAGATCTCCACCTCCTGGACTGCAGTGGGTGTGGTCTGAGGCTCATTAAATCCCTCAAAGGGGGTCATTCAGCTACAGTGAGGTGCTTCCAGTGGGACGCGATTAGTCAATCTCTGTTGACGGGCGGGGAGGATGGCCAGTTGTTGCAGTGGAAAGCGGGAGCAGAAGAAATCAGTGTGGGCAAGAAAGATTCTCTGAAAAGCATCTCCTCCATGCAGCTCAAAACTAAAGCTCACAGAAAACAAGCTATACAGAAAGACCGCTCAAAACTAGCATAATCACATGCACAGGACAAACTAAGAGACAGCTGACACTGAAACAAATTGGTTATTTGACAGAAGTCTCAGAGAAGTTGCAAAGTGCACTAAGCTACTTTGCTCTGATGCCTTTGTTTTCACAAATGTAAGGATAATAGATAAAGATACACTTTATGGAGTCTAAATTAGAATCTTCTGCCCTATAAAACGTATAACTTATTATAGACATTGGCAGAAATTAAACAGTTTTGTGCTTTTAAAATGTAAGTTGTGAACAAATGTGGTAGTTGTTGTCCTTATGTAAATATTACATTTCTTTTGTTTTGTTAGCAACATGTGTTTTTAAAGTGTTTCATAAGTTCACTTTTGTGGTTAAACATATGACTTGAAAATGATAAAATTGTCTTCTGGGTGTCAGGACTACAAACTGAATCTGTATTGTATTAAAGGAATAGTTCACCCAAAAATGAAAATTAGCTTAAAATGTACTCACCCTCAGGCCATCCAAGAGGTACGGTAGATGAGTTTGTTTCTTAATCAGAACAGATTTGGAGAAATTTTGATTTGAACTTTCATTCTGTCGGCACCCATTCACTGCAGAGGATGTAATGCTAAATTTCTCCAAATCTGTTCCAACAAAGAAACATACTCCGCTTCATCCTGGCATGAGGGTGAGTACATTATTAGTAATTCTTATTTATTTTTTAACTATTCCTTTAATGCATGGGGATTTTCTTGAATACCTTGGAGGGCTGCATCAGCAGCACTGGGATACAATGTCAGAATCACTTTCTAATCAATTATGCAAAGTGCAACCATAATCACACCATGTCAGCATTCTTCCTATGCCAAGAGTTTACATTCATGGTCATAAAGTGTGGTTATGTTCTTAGCAAATGCTTTTTACAAAATCATCTGTCAAGAAATGTATGTTTTGTGTATTTGTTACTTTTTAGCATGTAGCTACTAACCTATAAGAACTTCTAAAATTATAAATAGGACAAGTTTTTGATTGTTTTTGATCTCGAGAGCTGCAGAATTAATTCTACAACTTTATGATCTCACATTTTTTCCTGACTGAGTTTTTTTTTTTAATTGTTGAATCTCATTAGTGTTCTTGAATAACTACTGAGTGTGCTTTGAAATGCAAATGTGACTTTTAAACAGGCGAGGTTGTCTGTGAGATTTATGAGCTCCCCAGTGTCATGCACTTTCCAGGGTAGATTCTACAGTTTTCAGTGTTTGATTCTCTCAGTGTAAACACTGAAGATGAGAGTCCAGCTAATAATTCTGATGTAATGTCAGCCTGGTGAGGTTTACTATGCTGAACTCAAAACATGCCACAACGGGACAGCCCTGTTCATTTGTTCTCATTTGTTCCATCGATCGGAAACTGCCCCACCCTCAGTAAAATTCAACGATGTCGCAGAAAGTGATGTGAATTCAGAATTTGGCGTCTAGCTCAGGAAATGACAGCTGAGAGAAACTGAGAAAGTCAATTGCGTGGTGTTTGTGGATGCTATGTGTGTTGTAAACGCCCTTAAATATACAGTAAAGAATTACTGTTTCAAATGCATACAATTATCTGAATTGGAAACCACCATAAAATCCCCAGCAAGCAACTGTCATTTATTTAATTTCTCAAACACATCAATACCACTACATCATTTTTACAGTTTGGTGCCTTTCAATCCCCAATACAAGTTATGGCATTGTAGATTTATATAAAAATGTAGTAAGCTTCTAATGGGCTGGTTAAAAACAAATATGTATTTTATTGCATGCTGCTTTAGGTCTAAACTTCAAATTTCACAAATAAAAAAAAACATTAGGCTATATATTCACTGGACTAAGGTAATTTACTAACTTAAACATGTCCGTTTATGATTAAACATAAATAGGTTTCATTTTACAAAACTTTAAGCCCAGAAGGCACTGAATCGTAGGAATGGCACTAACCCTGCGTCCCAGTGTGCATACTATCCACCCTATCTGCCCTAAATAGTATTGGAAATTACTAATATCACATAGAATTTAGGATGGATAGCAGGCTATGCACATTGGGACTCAGGCTAATAGTTGAAATTAAATGAAAATAGCTCAGAGCTTCTCTGTTGCTTAATCAGCCATTCCCTGTGTACGCAATGACGTGCGTGCCTACGCGCGCGCTCTCGTTACTTATTTCCTGAAACACATACATGAAACCGCAGCTGAGAGCAAAAGATGCCATATGATCCTGATGCTCGTGCGATGTGCTGATAGTTCACGCCAGGTGTGCTCTTCTTTGGAATGAGACGCTCCTCATATGGGTTGGGCTCTCATACAGGTTTAACTTCATTCCTGAAGAGATTGAGTATTTCCTTTTCTTTTTCTCTGTCCAGACTTTCGCCATTCTGAATAAAGATGCATTAGTGCTATGAATAATTTTTTTCTATTCAGTTCATTTTTATTTTTCACGACACATATAGGTTTAGAGGGTGGTTTCTTAATAAACTATTCACGTTTTTAATATTAATTATATAGTTATTTTACTACATTGTAATAAAGTACATAATTAAAACAGTAGATCAATAAGACGGTATAGTAAGGTGACTCTCTTTCCTGCTCGCACACACCTCAACCCAACTTCTTTATTCATCGTTAGAGAAGCCTTAGAATTTTTCCCTCCCATGCGTGGTGATTGACACCTCCATCGCCCAATCATGTTCCGAGGAATCTTCAAACTGACCAATGGCGTGGCGTTGTAGGCCCGAACCCGGCCCAGCAGCCTAGAACGCGTCCGTGTTGTGTGTGTGCCATGGACTCAGCCCAGTAATATTGACAATAGGGCGAAAAAGGGACCGATATTCCCTAATAAAACATATTTTCTGGATTAAAATAACATATTAGCGCGGTGTGTGGTTATAAAGAGATACCCGGGGATGTTCGTATTTCAGCTGGATCCTTTCCTATCGTCGGAAATTTGAGTGTTTGATGGGATTATTGCTGTGGGTTTGGCAGTTTTTAAGGCCAAAAACAGATTTTGTGTCTTTCTTTTTCTTTTTCTGCTGCTTCAAGAGGCCTTGAAGGAGGAAAGACGGTTAAAAACACCCGAATCAGCTCCTCACATCGAAAACATCAAGGTAAATTGAATATTTGAATGGTTTTTGCCTATCCTGCTCAAGTTTAGATCCGGTTCGTTTCGGTGTTTCATATACCAAAGTAAATATGTCAAATAAATGTTAAGGTCCAAGAACACTTTTTATACAGAGTTTGTTAGGGGTTGTGTACCTAAAGGGAAAAAAATGTAATCATACTTTTAATATTTCCCTCACATGTCTGACTGTAAAGCAACATTTGAATGGGTGTATGAGTGAAAATCCGTGAAGAATGCTTGTTCTTCATCTGTTTTTGTTTTATTGGTGTTCTGGAATGCAGTATGTCTTTGTCAGCTGCTTGTGTGTGTGTAAGTGTGTTTAGGACCATGAGAAGATCACGAACCTACATCATCTGCACTCATATGGACTGTAGAATTTCAGAGGTTTCCAATTTTTTCTGTCCTTTTTGAAGGAACCACTGTGCCAAACTGCTCTTGTGAATCTCCAAACTCTGTGTCTATTCATTGTGGACTAACCCACCAAATACAAGTTGTTCTGATCATTATTCCTCTATTCTTTGCCAACTTCTTGCTTTGGCTCAGTGGCACCGTGCCTCTGTGCCCTGTTTCCATGGTCTGGTTCATTTCAGCTGCCTGGCAGTTTGGCAGTTGCAATATCTCATCACCAACAACAACACATGCATCCCTGGAGTGGTTTACAGTCAGACTGGTTGTTTTGGGTGACCTTCAGTCAAAACCATTGGATAGGGTTATCTCTAAATACCTGGTTATAGAGATTAGGGCCAGGGCATCAGTGGCAGTGTGTTTTGGATTAACGGCGGGGCATGAGTGTTTCCTAGATTGTGGTTGTCGGGTTCACTTCTTTGTCAGTCAATCCAGTGGTTAAGCCCTAGGATGTTTTTATACCTGCAGATCTTTATACAGAGCTGGATCGCCGAGCAGAATGGACATTTGGGATTATCTCTCACTATTTCATAAACTAGCTCAGTTGCACTGCAGTAGAGATTGCTTGATTTTATCTGTCTGTCTATCTATCTATCTATCTATCTGTCTGTCTGTCTATCTGTGTAGACAAATATATTAATTTTTTGTGCTAAGGTTAATATGGGTTGAGTAAAGGATTTCATTCCTTCATTTTTTTGCAAGTTTGTAGTCTGTGTGTCTTGGTCTCATACAGAAATCTCAATGTGAATGTCAAACCAGGGTGAACTTTATAAAAGGAGATGAAGGAACATGGATCTTTTTCCTGCTCTCACCTTATCATTCTTACAAATTTTTATGGCCTGGTCCTATTTCACCCCAAATTGAAATATTTCTTTGCATAATTACAACTTTTTTTTTAAATGATTAAAATATGTATGCATTGTTTTCATGTCAATTAAGTACTTTTTTCCTTTAGTTTCTCATTAATATAATAATATTTTTATTACAGTAAAAACATTGTAATATAAATATTACGTTGGTAGTATTTGGTGCATTTGTTGATTTTCAAGGTTGATTTAAGTCACTGATTCATTTAAATGCAGCAAATACTACCAACACGTAATTTTTATTTATATTTTATATATATGTTTTTAAAATAATTTATATCAGTTTTTTCATTATGATAATGAGATTTATGGTGTAAATGTGCTTTAACATTTTATAAAATATAATCTTACAAAAATCGTGGGTGTTGTTTTTTTTTTTGTTTTTTTTGTATCAAATTTTATGTATTGTTGTATTACATTTTTGTTGATTTTGGGGTAAAATGTGACTTATCTTAGCTTTGGGACATTCTCAGAGTCTAAACCACAATGACTGCTTGTGTTTATAGATTTCTGCTGACCTTATGTGTTTTCGTCAGTGTTCTCTTGTGCGATTGTTGCTTGCATTCATTGTTCTTGTACATGAGAGAGAAGGTTTATTCCTTTTACAGGTAGTGATACTGCCAGGCCTGTTGTTTCTGAGAACAGGAGAAGTATCTCAGAAAAGGGATGATATTGTATGTGGTGGGCTGCACAGTGCAGAATTATGGGATGTCATCAATAGACGTTGGCAGCATCTCGTTCGTTTGATGTCTGCTAATTTAAACCTGAACAGTCGGATTAAAGACTACACTGGTTTCAGACTGTCCAGTTCAGATAATCATTTAAAATTTTCTTTTCTGTGCAAACTCATTTGTGTTTACTTAGAGATTTTGCTTTCAAATGACACAAGATAACTGAGTTCAGTTCTACATCTATGGCTTAAGCTTCTTGAGTTCCACTAGCCTGACCAGAGGAAATTTTAGGTGGTCTTCCTCTCCTTCTCTGCTTCCCTGGTCTGTTGTTTTTATTTTATCTGTCTCAGTCTACCTGTTAAAGCCTATTTATTTCCTGTTAAACTGCTCCTCCCTTTCTAAAGGGGCATTCAGACTGACAGCAATTAAATCGCTGGAGGTCATAGAGTCTCTGTGGTCACTAGTTCCAACTCGACTGTCCATATCGCCAACAGTTGCTATCACTCATGACTTCAGAAATCGTCAACTTAAAAACAAAGCTGAAAATGAACTTTCAGTTGCTTTCATTAAAAATCGCTTTTTCTTTTGTTTTTCTTTGTGTGTCAATTCCAAAAGGCATCTGGTTTCGTATGCAGAGCTGTAATTATGTGTGTTTATCTGCTTTAATATCATGCATGCAATTTAAGATGACACCAGTAGACCTGTGAAAAACCTGATTCAGACTTTTTCGGTCAACAGATTCCTGCTGTGTTCTACACACCTTCTTTCATCAATTTTTTTTTTTTTTGGCTTATGAATTTGTTTCCATTCTGTTTTATCTTTCATCACAGTGTGCATTCCTGCCTTTATTTACATCTCCTGCCTAGATTTTCATTTTACCACCACATTTCCTTCCTATAGCCATTTGTGGTTTGTTTTATAATTACAGTTGCTTTTGAATTGCAAACTTCTTTGTCCGAAGGCATTAAAACAGGTCTGGATTTAGTGCTGCTTACACTGGACCTGCAAAACACAGACATAATGAAAATACACACACACACACACACACATACATCACTGATCTAAAGACCTCAATGCAACTAATGGCTGTTTACGGTGCTGCTGGAGAGCAACTTGACATACTCTTTTGTCTTGTTTTTCCACTACGCACTTAAATATCTGGAATTATTTCATTCATCATAGACCACTCCCGGCTGCTTCCTACAGAATCTGAATTCACAGATATGAAATGCTTTCTTTTGTGTATTTGTTGTTTTGCAGGAATAACTCTCTATTAATCATTATGTAATTATGTAGCCTGATTAGTGTCAGTGACAGTAGGAGTGTGTTTACCTGTAAATATTTTGGTTTGTAATAACTGAGTGCCTTGCAAATATTAAACTCGAGATGATGATGCAAAGTATATTTGTGTTCTCTAATTGTATTCATATAAAAACTTGTCTTTACAGAGTGATCATGTCAATGACTAACAAGCAGTTGTTTATAGCCATAGGAAATTGGCGATAATGGTCATTATACAAACATTTGGTAGTGTTTCTTAGACTGTCATATACTTTCATTCATTACTCAAAATCTGGGATCTTATACATATACACAACCCACTAACTAAATCTGTAAAGTTTGTGACTGGTAAGTATTGTCCCAGCGTTTCTGTGTAATTTTAAATGAAAATCAAAAGCAAAGTCCAAACTTGATGGAGACGCTTTATGTAGGGTTTTTCCAAACAAAACAGAGCGAATGAATCCATTAACATTGGGCCATTCCTTAGCAATGTTAGCAAAGTGAGCCTACAATGGTCACTTCAAGGAAGTATTTTTAAATGTTTGTGATCATATAAACCTGTGAGGGGATTCATTTTGAAAGCTGAGGTTAAGATCTTATATTGGACATTATAACCCTCAGTTGTTCTCATGTACCCAAGGACAATTGATGGGATATATTTTTACACATACCACAGAGATGCACATGTAATTTTGGTGCAATATTAGATTTTTTTTATTTATTTATTTTTCTCCAAATATTTGCAAAATGCACATGCTGATGAATTTGTTGCACTGTTGATTGATGTGCTATCTTACATACCTCGCTCTCTTTTTCCAGGGCTATGTCCTCCGCAGCCACCACGCCTCCATCAGTGGATAAAGTAGACGGATTTTCCCGGAAGTCTGTCCGGAAAGCCAAGCAGAAACGTTCTCAGAGTTCCTCACAGTTCCGCTCTCAGGGCAAACCAATCGAACTCACACCTCTTCCCCTGCTCAAAGGTGACTCACTCACGATTACTAAATGCTCTCATCATAACCACTTCTGCTCTGAAATCACTTGAGCTCTGAAAGTCCCTGTTACAGAGTAGAATATAATTCTGAATCAGACTGCTTCGGTGGTCTATAAAGCTTTACAGTAGAATAAGAATACAGATTTGCTGTAAATGTAGCATTTTTCTGCAGTCATGTGTGAACCGGACTCGTCAACACGCTGGTGTTGTTTGCTTTATTAGATTAAGTTGTTTTTTTAGTAGTTATCTCATTTATTGTGCATGTACACACATTCTTTGTGTTTTGTTTGTGTGTTTGTAAATGGAAGGCACGTATCCCACATTGCATTGTGGATACTATTTCTCTGTGTGGCTGTGTCCTCTAGTTACACTACCGTTTAAAGGTTTGTGGTCTGTGTGATTTTATAAGAAGTCTCTTATGCTTACCAATACTGCATTTGTTTGATCAGAAGTACAAAAATGGTCATAATATGAAGTATTATTGCAAATTAAAATAAGTTTTGGCAAATATGCACAGTACACATGCTGCAAATTGCACAGATAGTAAATGTAGTATGCAGTTTAAAACATAACCAGTTTTGCTTATGCATCATGGCTCTGTGCAACTTCAGGAAGATTGTAAAATGTCAGAAAGTACATCTTGACTTGTCTGTGCTTGTTTAGGATGATAACTTGTACTCTTTACGAAGTACAGATCTGCAATATTTTCTGCTATCTGCTAGTAAACATTATGCAAATACCGTGGATTCAATTGTATTATAAATGTTTTTCCAGTATTTATTGAATCACCCTCAGCTGCTGTAGGAGACACCGAGACCTTCACAGGAAAACAAACAGATGCAGAGACGTATCCAATGTTTTGTCACCCTGAAGCTTGCCTGAGAATTGTGGTGTTGGTGCTGGCAGACCTAAAATTAAATGAGGAGAGATCAGTGCAGAAATCTGTCCGTTTCACCGAGGGCTTATAGTTTTATGTCAGTTGGCTGTGTGTCTGAAGAGCTTGTTTTTGTGGAGCATGTGTGATGGAGTGAAAACGTGGGTGTGTGTGATCATGTGCCTTGCATTTGTCCATTGGTCTGACTTGCTTTTTCTTCCGTCTCCTTTAAATAAAAAAACACACACACATCTTATAACAAATGTCTAGGGCTGCACAATTAATAGAAAATATTGGAAATAATGGCTACTGTGATTTAGTAATCATAAGCGCTGTTTTGAGTCAGTTTTCTTTGTGACATAAAACAGTAGTTAAATTTCATCATTTCAATCATAAACAGTGCGACAAAACGTTGTAAAAACACTTAAAGTGTCTTAATATATTTAAAACAGTAATATTAAAAGATCAAATTCAGTAATCACCACATTAATGATGCATAGTTTACATAGGCAAGCAGATGAGGATGGGATATGAACGCAGTCCGCTTAACGGTTGAGAGTTTTCCTTCTAATGGTTTTCTATGGGAAGCCATTTAATGTGAAAATTTGCACATTGCGTTTATATTCTGGCTTCATCTTCTTGCCTGTACAAAATAACATCATCACTAAGGTGTCCACTGAATCTCGCCTTTTAATATCTGCGTTTTACTACATTATTACTTGATGCAGTCTGTGTAAAAATAGCTGGCGGTCAGTGAAGCAAAGCTTCGTTTTGCCCGCCAGGTGGGCGTTCCTATAAGGGTGTGGCGTCACGTGAAAACTATCAATTGCCTGTTTTTGCTCAATTTCGCCAACTAAAATAATTCCAAACAGAGCCACAGCACTGTTTTGCATCTCTGAGCAACATGACGGTGTTTCGTTCCTGAATGAATCACTCGTTTAAATGATTCGGTTCAATCGCAATGATTATTAACAGTGACTTGCTGTCACCTGCTGGCAGGTTTAATTTCACATTTAAAGTAGCCTATCTTTTCATTTTCATTTTTTAATTAATTTCAAACATCAGTTGTCAACGTTTTATGTTTAAAATATCAAAACATTATTCATGCATTTTTAACTGCAGGTTAAAGCATTACATGTCCCTCTGAGCTGCATTAAACAGTGTGTAAAAGCATTTAAATGCTATTCAGATGCAACTTCTATGTTTCTTCTGCATTACAAAGATGAATTTTGTCAATAATGACTTGATTTGCTTGGTAACAGCTCAAGTGTCTTATTGACTGATTAAATGTAAAAAAGTTGACTCAAAAGGTGATGCACACTTTTAGAAAAAAAAAGGCTTTATAAAGGTAAAAAAAAAATGCCCATAAAAGGTAAAAATCAACACCCCAGAAGATGGGTCAAGTATAGCTCCATCATTGTTCAAAGTAAAAAAAAATAGTTTTAATAAATAAAGAATTTGTAAAAATCAAGGCCATTTCTCTGGCATTTTTTTTCTTTTTGCTGTATAGAAAAAGTACCGAACCGTGACACCAGTGTATCGAATCGAACTGAACCGTGAATTTTGTGAACCATTACACCCCTACTTTTTTTTGGTGCTGCAAACATGTTTTTTTTTTTTAGAGAGAGACTGACTTGTTTGACCAAATAACCTTTGAATCCATATCAGTGTGTTGAGTGGTCAAACAGGTTGATTTAGCTAGTATTTGTAGAGTGCGTCTGATTGGCCATTGCCGAGGAAACCGTCCTCCCACAGAGGCTTTGTCTGTTTACCTCTCATCATAAATGAATGCAAAATACAATTGTTCACTCATCAAAGAACAGGCTGTTGTCAGACTCACCTGTTTCATGTCAGACATTCACTGCCTTGCCTAGAAAATGACTGTGTTCTGCTTGTGATGCACTATTAAAGATAGTGACTAGATAGGTTAGCTCTATTCATTGGACTAAGAAATGAAGCAGGAGTGACTAAAAGTGTTTTTGTTCTATATTGATGACCTTTACCCCCTGCAGAACGCTCAGTAAGGATTATGGGAAGGAGGGATCAAAGCATCTCATTCCCTACAGGGGTTACTCCCTCAAAGGTCACAGAGATGGTGTGTGTGTGTGTGTGTGATAGGCTAATTGCAGTCATGTTTTAGTGAAGATGAGGTTCATAGCCTAACACTAGTCACAAGCATGATAGCCAAAATATGAATTTTTACAGTTGTATTTCTGTACATTGGCAACTGTTGTGTATTTGTAAAATAATGTATAAATGTATAAAATAATGTTTAAAGAAATAGTTCAGCCAAAAATTTAAATTTAAATTTAAGATTTACTTACCAAGCTATCCAAGATGTTGTTTTCGGAACAGATTTGGGGATTTAGTAGTGGTCGACTGATATATCGCCTTGGCCGATATTTGGCATTTTTGAAATATCAGCATCGGCTGATAAGTTTTTCTGTTTGGCCGATGCCCTCGAGGCGGGACTTTTATTTTGACGGCGCTGAAAACAGCACCGCCTGAGCACACAGTGCTTACATTCTCCTTCTTGTTCGCCGTCGTCGTTAACAGTTCTGTCTAATACGGATAGAAGAAGTCTGTCTAATAATCAGATAGAACTGTTAAAACAAAGGGATTAAAATGTATACAAAAAAGTATTCTAAAGATTGCTTTTATATTATTAGTAATATAAAGGCAAACATTTTAATACTTTCTCATTTGCCGTCAGCATTGAGCAAATACGCATTTATATCATTTAAACAAATCTTTGAATGGCTAATGAACATTTAATTTCACAAACCCAGTTGTGAGATGTTGTGAAGTGTGCATTTGTATCCTGCATGATCGCGTGTTCTCTGCGTGACTTTCGGTGCTTATTGAATGCTTTAAACATTAAATTAGTGATTTCAAATTATGCTGCACGTTATGCATTTGCCCACTGTCATATTCGTGTCATTTTCAATGTGTGCTGTATGTAAAATGAGTGTTACCTTGGCTTTATTTGGAAAAAATATGATTTCCAATGCACACAAACTTCCCAGAATACTGAGTGCCCTGTTGGTTACAATAATTACTTCCTTTTTAAATTCTATTTTATTAAATATTTATTTATTTGTGAAAAATACTTTGTCATCTAAAGTATAAGTATGTTTATTTTACAAATTTATTTTTTAATCCATTTTCAAATGATTTCAAATTTCTTAAGTATTAATTAAAATAAATACGATTATACTGGCTTTATATCGGCCTTCGGCCACTCTGCTTTCCAAGATATCGGCACCTGCTGTCAAAAAACCAATATCAGTGGACCACTAAAATTTAGTCTTAAATCACTTGCTCACCAATGGATTATTTGCACTCATATCTTGAATTTTCATTGCATATAACTGAATTTTAATAGGCTACATCATGCAATGAGTCATTGTCATGTATCATATTTGGTAGCAACTGCATGCAGTGTTAGATGTTGTACAGGAACAGGGTGTGTTAAATATGGTAATAATTTTAATGCATTTTTTCCATTAATAATTGTGCCACATTAACATGTTAAATCAACAGCCCTATTTTTGAAGTTTATGATTTAACGGATTATGATGGATTTGTTTCTTACAAACATACAGCTTTTTGCTTCACAAGACAGTTGATTGGCTACAGAGTCATTTTAATTGGTTATTTGAACTCTCATTATGATGGCACCCATTCATTGCAGAGCATCCATTGGTGAGCAAGTGATATAATGCTATATTTTTCTAAATCTCTTCCGAATTCGATAAAGAAACCAACTCAGGTCTAGCATCTGTTCATCTGCAGTTTAAGTTGATAAAAGAATTTATGAAGTTATTCTCTGAAACTTTTGTAAAGTATTACAATGTGACTTAATAAAGACAATAAAGATGGCCTGCTGGCCCAGGGCCAGTGTGTGAGCATTTCAGACCTGACAGAAAAGTTGTCCTTTTGGGCCAGTGCTGCATTGCCACTGTTAATTGTACATCTGTTTTATGCCTTGCAAACTTAAATGTTTGGTTTTGCTGTGATGTATTCTACATTGTTGTGGCTGCTGATTTGTCATCAAGATAATTCTAGCTAGCTAGCTGAACTAGGTCTGTCGAATTTGCAAAAATTGTAGTCTTGAAAGCATGAGGAAGAATGTGTTGACAACTGCTTACTTTTTTTGTCAGTTGTTTTTCACATTTAAACCAAGTGACTTTGTTGAATGCTTTGTTGACCAAAAGAGACATTTCTGAAAAAAGCTTCTTTCATGTTCCATAGAAGAAAGTCATTCAGGTTTGGAATGACATGAGGATGAGTAAATGACACAGTGAATCATCCCTTTAATGAACAGTGAAAATGATCATGAAGGGGGGAGAGAGAGAGAAAGCAAGTCAGACTCTACAGCATAACATTTATAATGTCATGGATGTTCACTGGACAGAAGTATCAAACGCCATGAAACCCAGTTGCCAATAGGTGGCACTATAGAATCACTTTGCTTTCTTAAAGAGGTGTTTAATGGTGTTTAGTGGTGTCACCTGAATGCATAGGTTTTGACCACTCACTTCCTCTTAGCTGTTAACACTGAACCTTTATAGAAAATATAAGTTCATAAGTTCAGTTCATGACTTCAGTTGCACTCGATGCACTGTCACTAACCTGTTCACGTACAAGCCAAAATAAGCCACATACACAACCGTTCAAACGTTTGGTGTTGGTAAGATTTTTTTTTTTGTTTGCTCGCCAAGGCTGCAATAATAGAAATGCTGTTAATATTGTGAAATATCATTACAATTTAAAATAAGTCTTGTGTTTTAATATATTCTAAAATGTAATTTATTCTTATGATGAATTTTCAGCACCGTTACTCCAGTGTCACATGATCTTTTAGAAATCATTCTCATATGCTGATTTGGAAGTCATGAAACATTTCTTATCACTGTTATAAACAATTGTTCTGCTTAATATATTTGTTATATTAATACCATTCTAAAGAACAGCACTTGTTTGAATATTTAGTGACAATATGGATATCTTGTACTGTCACTTTTGATCAATTTCATGCATCCTGATCCTGAATAAAATGTTACTTACTTTCTGCCCCCAAACTTTTGAACAGTAGTGTACGAACTGTCTGAGAACCTTAAAACAAAAAAGTGTTGTCTAGAGGCGGAGAGAAAGTATAGGTGAGTGGGACGTGGCAACACAAGCAGCATCAACAGAGAGATGTGAGCTTTTTGTATCTCATCTGCGTGGGACTCTCGGACTGCTGATGCAGCACAACATGTCATTTTTACATAAGGAAATCATTGACCTGCCAACAAGTTGCCTACTTTTCTGGATGGCTAGTACAGTTAAAATGAGAAATAAAATCTTGAGAGATATTTCACAGAAAGATGCTTGTAAATATAGATGCTTGGTCCGTGTGGTGTGTTCCTAGTATTACCAGGCTCTTATTAATCCATGTGTTCTGGCCACCGTAGATAAATTTCCAGCCCATCGTAAACTCCTACCCCTCCTCGGGGGTCCGCACTGTGCCTCTGACCTTGCTGGCTTGAGTTTAAATGAGGAAGGCAGAAAATAGCACATTAGACAGAGAGCCCGTCCGTGTTTCCGTGGGCTCAGCTCAGCCATCCGACACCTGATCTCATGGGTTCCTCTGTGGAGGTGCAGCTCTGTGCACCGTACACATAACACATACGAGGCTTACAAACAGTCATGTTTGATTTACTTTTTCAAATACTTTAACGTCCAACTCACTACCGATTCCCTGGAGCGAACAACGCAGGAAGAAATTCAGAGAAAGAGAGAGAGAGACCTGTCTGAGTGAGTGAAAGGGAAGAGTGGGTGGTTATGGTGTATTTTTGTCATTTTGTAGATGTCTGTCTATTAGCGTGGCATCTTCTGTGTTGTTTGGTGTTTTGGGGGCTGGTTCTGACCATATGTGGACATGTGAGATCAGCAGGCCAAGTGGAGCAAAAGGTTCTGTTCGTTCAGTACCGATCTTAAACGATGGTAGGAGTGCAGAATGCTCTGTTATGCCTGTTAGTTGGCTTACAAACATGACTTGTCACTTTTGCAGATGCGAGTTCAGTATGTACAGAATTAATTAATTGTTGCGAATCATGTTTGTTTGTTTATGTGACCATTTAGAATGTTCTTTTGAGGAATTCGGCTAGGCGGTTTCTGATGTTGCAGGTTACAAGACATGTTTTATGTTTACATTAGTGCATTCATTACAAAGAAAATCACTCTGTTTTATTGCATTTTTATACTTAAGTTTTTGTTTAAAAGTGTTTCCTGAACTGCTGTTTAGAAGTTTCATGCCAGCTGCAGCGTCACTGCAAAAAAACAAAAACAATAACAACAAAAAACACACTGTTGCTCTCTCTGACTGCACTCGAAAATGAATATACAGCCCAAAATGCTGCACTTTTCGTGAATGAATCACTCTGGTTGAACGGTTCTTCCAATTGTAACACTAATTTGGCAAGTCCCAGTCAAGATTTATTGGTGCTTTATCCATCATAATAGATCATTTTTTTTCATAGTATTGGTCAAGTTTGGATTTATGGGCTGATACTGCATATTTAATTGTGCGCTTATTTTGTCTGTTCATGTATTGTTTTTACCTTATTTCCTTTGCCAGAAAAAGCTTATTAAAGGTCATTTTTTTTAAAAATAGTGATAATTTTAATACGTAGCAGACCTCAAAATGAATATACTTTTTTTTCTGTACTGTACATTATATTGTTGTGATGCCTAAATTCACTTGTAACATTTTATAACTATTGAGTTTGTTTTATTTATTTTGATTAAAATATATATTAAATCTGCCATTTAGCAGTTCTCATCCATAAAGTTAGGAAAATTTTAACTTATTGTAATGGACAGAATTTTACTATCTGTGCATCTCTTAAACCAAGTCAACTTTTTTTGTAACTATACATACATGAGATTTCATGCCTGAGTGAAAAAAGCCTTCTGTTTAGATTCAGGGAACTGTCTTTGCTTGTGTGTGTGTGTGTTTGCATGTGTGTGTGTGTGTGTTTGCATTAAATGCATACAGTACATTTCCTTCTCAGTCTCTGGCTCTGTGAAAGTCACCTGCTAGTTCCACCTGTCGGAACAACTCACGCGCACACTCTTGCACATGCACTATGTCTGTGTAAGTAACTGGACACACAACTTTGTAACCAGTACTCTCTCTCTCTCTCTGTCCATTTAAAACCACACACAAACAGTCTCTTTAAAGTAATCCAAGACCACCATTCCATTGAAGTGGGGTTTTCCCCACCCAGGTTTGTGAAGCAGCACAAGGCACAAGCCATCACCTTATATGAACGGGCCACTGCACCTTGGAGATCTGTTTCTCTTTAATGTCTCAGAAGACCTCGCTGCAGACCTTCTGTTTAGTTTATTACGATTCAGACCTCTTATTTAAGCGTCTCTTAATACCTTAAAACCTTGTGGACTGTTAAACTGACAGGAACAAGACATCAGTCTGGACTCAAATGGAAAATAACTGCACGTGATTGAATCACCTGAGCCAAAATGACTGTCACTGTGAGTGTGTCTAATTTAAGCAATGGTATGGATGTCTTTTGTCTAGATGTTCATTTGCATGTCCTCTACTGTAGCAGTGTTGTTTTGCTCTGTCTTAACTTCCCTGTTGTTTCTTGTATTCTGCTCTTTTGGATGTACACTGGATAGTCATACTTTCATAAGATAAGTTGGATTCCTTGGATGTGTTGTGATTCTGTATCTTTCCGTGAGGGTTGTGACCTGTAACACTGAATCACAGCGGTTTAGAATTGCAGTCTTGTGCGTCATTTGCAGAAGTCATTTGCTTTATTTATGTTAAGGACTTCATGATATCAAAATTGCAGAACTGCATTGAGATCTGAGACTGCTTCTTGCAGCCTGTACAGTATACAAATTGTATGCTATTAGTATGTTAGTAGGCATTATGCAACAATGTATGTTTAAAACAGTTGTATGATACATTGTCAACGTCATCACATGACCTCCATTGCATTGCATGTTTAATTCAGTGACAAATGTCCAGCTGTCATCTTATAATTAAAAATGTAAAAGACTCTTTTGCATCTTAATCCGAGTCTGTATAAAACATCATCTCTTTTTCTGCTGTTTATCATTGAAAATGGAACGTCAAGTAGAGCACATTGCATTGTGGGATAAAGTACCCATCACAGTGTGATCTTTTGCATACTGCACATTTGGGCAAATTTGAATCATGACAAGTGATTGTCATGTTCTGAGTAGTTTAAAACTACGATGTCTTTTTTCTACAACTTTCACTTGTGACTAAAAATCTGCCTTTTAACTGATCATTTTTTCATGAAAAATCATGACAATTTTTTGGGCCCGTCCCTAGTTCCAAAGTGACTGAAATTTATTTTATAAAGTATATAATTTGCAAAAGTATGGTTGTGAATTTTAAACTGAACTGTGAAGAGTTGTTAAAACCCTTTTTTTAAAGTCCTTTGTCAAACCCCAACTACCTATTCAATAGGAGATGCATCAGCTCAGGGAAGAAAATTGCTCATCAAACAATTTCATTGGGTGTTTTTATTGTCATTGCTGTAATGACGGTGATGGTTCAAAGGCAGTCTGTTAGATGAACCAAACTAGTGGGTCCACAGCATGTATTTGCTTCTAAATCAGCGTTCTGCCATCATGTGTGCATTTATGTCAGCAAATTGGTTTTGAATTTGAACTCTGGGAAGTTTAGGTTTCTTGCTCTTTCCTGTGCTTCCCACTGATTAGTTTACATGTCAGAGTCCTTTGCAGTTCTTGGATAATGGAAAATGCCCGTTGTGACATCTAATGACTGACCTAGAGTGATCTTTACATCCTCAAATCTTTTCTCTGTTAATTAAGCGAGATATGGGATCTTTTGTCTTGTTTGGCATGTGTTTACTGACTTTACACTCTACTAAAATGAATCCCATTGTTAGTTTTTCTCTCAGGCTGTATCTGAGTCAGATGGTGTCTGTATATATGGAAGTACACCCTGAATCTTCTACTTAAGAGCTTTTGTGAATACACCCATTGCAAAGTGAAGTTTCAGCAGGGCATTTTTGAGCTTTTTCTCATATGTGTGTTTGTTTGTGCACAGACGTCTCTGCTCAGGAGCAGCCGGAGTTGTTCCTGAAGAAACTTCAGCAGTGTTGTGCTGTGTTTGATTTCATGGACACTCTGTCAGACCTGAAGATGAAAGAATACAAGCGCTCAACCCTCAACGAGCTCGTCGATTATGTCACGGTCAGCCGAGGATACCTCACAGAACAGGCCTATCCAGAGGTCGTCAAAATGGTGAGTTAAAACATATATAGACTCAACTAAATGTGGGCAGGATTCATACATTTTCTAAATGGTGTAATGTGAATTTGTTTTTCAATAATCAGTGTAGCCTATCAGAGTCAGACTTTTGACTAGCAACAGTAATATTGTGAAATATTATTACAATAAAAAAAAAAGAAAAAAGTTTGAAATGTATTTTAAAAATACAGTTTATTTCTGTGATGGCAAAGCTGAATTTTCTGCAGCCTGTACTCCAGTCCTCATTGTCACATGATCTTTCAGAAATCATTCTAATATGTTATTTGCTGCTCAAGAAGCATTTCTTATCAATTCTGAAAACAGTTTCTTTCTTTTTCTTTCTTTCTTTCTTTCACTCTTTCTCTTTCTTTCTCTTTCTTTCTTTCTCTTTCTTTCTCTTTCTCTTTCTTTTTCTTTCTTTCTTTCTCTCTTTCTCTTTCTTTTTCTTTCTTTCTTTCTTTCTTTTTTCTTTGTGAAATTAAGGATTTTCCATGAACAAAGTTCAAAAGATTTGAAACCGAAATCTTCTGTAACATTATAAATGTCTTTAATGTCACTTTTGATCAATTTAATGCATTCTTCCTAAATAAAAGAATGAATGTTTTTCAAAAAAAAAAAAAACTCAAACATTTGAACAGTAATGTAAATCTGAAATCAGAGATAGCACAGTAATGGACTGGCATGCAGCAGAATTAATTTATAGCTCATTCAAATGTTTTTATAGTGTCTGAAAATGGTTTTAAAGACTCATTCTTTTGTCAGAATTTTTCATCTGTTCAAAAGCAGTAAATTAGGATTATTTTAAAGACAGTAAGTGCTTTGAAACACTGAATAGCTTTTTAAATTATGGTTGATATGGTAGTATTTAACGATCAAGATGGCCAATATAATGCTGATATACCCAATGCAATTTAATAATTGCTAAAGAGACATGCCAATACACAAAAGTGCTCAAATTAAATGAACATGCATTTTATGCAAAAATAAATAATTTGAAAATAATGTTAATCTAAAACAGCTTTCAAACACACACAAATGCACACACTCCAGCCAGGTTGAGTGATACATTACAAACCTGTGCACCCTGATTCCCAGAAGTTGCATAAAGTCAATCTGATTAGAGCTTGAAATTTCAAGAAAGCTTATCTGCAGACAGTCACTGAATGGTCTGTAATATTTGATTCAGCAATTTGTATGGTTATATTACATCTCCCTTTTTTTTTTTTCTCAGGTGTCCTATAATATATTCCGAACTCTTCCGCCCAGTGACAGTAATGAGTTTGACCCAGAGGAGGATGAACCCACTCTAGAGGCCTCGTGGCCACATTTACAGGTGAGTGTGTGTGTGTGTGTGTGTGTGTGTGTGTGTGTGTGTGTGTATGCAGTTGAGGTTCTTGAGAATATTGTTGTGTACTCTGGTCCCTCTCTCCTTGTGTAGAGCTCCTGTCTATTTTATTTGTTTCAGCATGTTTGTCTGCGTGTGTATTTTTGAGGCTTTGTACACACACTCTGACCCTCTCTGTGTGTGTGTACTCACTGTATGCTTCCAGGACTCCTTTAGAAATGAGATGCATATCTCAAGGAGAATCTTCCTGGTAAAACTTTATTCGTTATTGTTTCGTTATTAATCCCTGCTTTCGTCTACTTCATCTAAAAAGAGTCCAATAATGAAAGCCACGTTCCCAGACATGTGATCCTTGTCTTTTTTTTCTTTTTCTTTTTTCCAACGTGTTATAATGGCGTCGACCCCCTGGTGGCAGTAGCAGTGTGTCCTGTGACTGTGACCTCAACTGAACCATGACCTTTGACCTTTTACCTTTCTTTGCATGCATGCTGAGTTCAAAGGACTCCTCCAAATAACACAAACTCTCTCATTCTTTTCTCTTCTCAGCTGGTGTATGAGTTCTTCATTCGTTTTTTGGAGAGCCAGGAGTTTCAACCCAGCATTGCTAAAAAGTACATAGACCAGAAATTTGTCTTACAGGTGAGAATGTTCTTTTAAAAATCTCCTCAATCCCTTCGTTTTTCACTAGTGTTTGCTCATCATCTTTTTTCCCCCTTCTTTTGTGTGTGCTGTGTCCATCTGTTGTCCTGTCAGCTGCTGGAGTTGTTTGACAGCGAGGACCCGCGGGAGAGAGATTACCTGAAGACAGTCTTACACAGAATCTACGGAAAATTCCTGGGACTAAGAGCTTTTATACGAAAACAGATTAATAATATTTTTCTACGGTGAGGGATATGACGGTTTACATAATATTTACAAATGCACGAATAAAGTGCCAGCATTCATCTCTGTCTCTCTTGTTCTTAGTTTTGTTTATGAAACTGAGCACTTCAATGGAGTCGCAGAATTGTTGGAGATTTTGGGAAGGTGAGTTGTACTTGTTTAAAGTCACAGTGTAATTTTCTTAACTGCTAAGCTTATATAGATGAATGAATGAATGAAGCATTTATATAGCGCTTTATTGTGTATTGCTATACACCCAAAGCGCTTTACAATCATATAGGGGGGTCTCTCCTCAACCACCACCAGTGTGCAGCATCCACTTGGATGATGCGACGGCAGCCACAGGACAACGGCGCCAGTGCGCTCACCACACACCAGCTACAGGTGGAGAGGAGAGAGAGTCATAGAGCCAGTCAAGTGGATAGGGATTATTAGGAGGCCATGATAGACAAGGGCCAGTGGAAGGAATTTGGCTAGGACACCGGGGTTACACCCCTACTCTTTACGAGAAGTGCCATGGGATTTTTAGTGACCACAGAGAATCAGGACCTCGGTTTAACGTTTCATCCGAAAGACGGTGCTTTTTGACAGTATAGTGTCCCCGTCACTATACTGGGGCATTAGGACCCACACAGACCACAGGGTGAGCACCCCCTGCTGGCCTCACTAACACCTCTACCAACAGCAACCTAGTTTTCCCAGGAGGTCTCCCATCCAGGTACTGACCAGGCTCAGCCCTGCTTAGCTTCTGTGGGCAACCGGTCTTGGGCTGCAGGGTGATATGGCTGTGGAATTACATTACATTAGATGACATTTATGTGTGTGAAATATCTATATATTTTCCCCAAACAAGTCAAATTCCACCTCGCAGCTGATTTTATTGGTTACGAGGTAAAAAAAAACAAAACATGAATGAGCTGAACGGTAAAAACAGCAACTATATCTATCAGAATGTTCCACCAATTATGGTTTAGTGTTTAATTTTGTTTTGTTTTTTCCTCAAGAGTTGTGTTGACAATTAGCACTGTCATTGACATGACCAATGAAATCTTTAGAAATGGCTTCAGGGCAGGGTTTGCGCTTGAGGAAAAAAAGTCACGCCATTCACACACCCTAAGTTTGCTATTTACATTATTTCTGTCACTTAATTATATAATTGCAATTAACAGTTGGGATTTTCTTTTACATAAGATATGAGTTATTCTTGATCATCTAAACATTCTTAAAGAGAAATTTCTTCTGAAAATATAGTTTTTATTCACCTTCTTGTTACAAGCATTAGTTTCCATCCAGAAAAAGCATATAGTCTCCAGGAGCTGTAAAGCGCCATAAAAATAGTATTCATATTCATACAGTATTACAGATCTTGGCCAGATGAAAACATTTTGTGAGCGGCAGACTGCATTTAAATTGTTATTCACTGAAGATCATCCGCTGCAGCTTCGGTCGTGCTTGCTTATAAAACCTCAGAACTGGAGGTTGTACCACAATTTCCACGAAATATGACCTGATGGGTTTTGCATTGTTCTGACTTTTGCAATAAATTCAAGGTTTAGCAATCCCAGAATGCTGTTAGTGAAAGTTGTGTTTGTCTCCTTTCAGCATCATCAATGGCTTCGCTCTGCCGCTGAAGGCCGAGCACAAACAGTTTCTGGTGAAAGTTTTGATTCCTCTTCATACCGTCAGGAGCCTCTCACTTTTCCATGCACAGGTACTGCCCGTTTGTGTTAAAACATTCAGATGAGTCCTGTGTGTGTTCACTTCCTGCAGTGTTAATCCTGTCAGTGACATTGCTGTTGTTTTTGCAGCTGGCGTATTGTATTGTACAGTTCCTAGAGAAAGACCCTGCATTAACAGAACCAGTAAGTGTAGTTTTTCACTAATCATTACTTTCTTTTTTTTTTGTCCATTTATTATGAGTCCTGTTTTTTTTCTCCCTCTAACAGGTTATCAGAGGTCTGCTGAAATTCTGGCCTAAAACCTGCAGTCAGAAAGAGGTGAGATAGATGCGGTCCCCTGAATAGAGCTAATTCACAGCATGAGGTTGATCAGTCATGATTTCAGGGCAGTGTTGATGACGCTTTAAGATGCATTCACTGATAGTCTATATCCGCTTCTCTGATTGTCTGCATTGATGTGTGTGTAGGTCATGTTCCTAGGAGAGTTGGAGGAGATTTTGGATGTGATTGAGCCTACGCAGTTTGTGAAGATCCAGGAGTCTCTCTTCAAACAGATCTCCAAATGTGTCTCCAGCCCTCATTTTCAGGTCAGCACAAATCCACTCTAGTCCAAGACTTAATTAAATCTGTCCAGTTGTAGTTATGGAGCCAGAATAAACTATTTTTAGTTTGAGTCTTGAAGCCCCCTATTTGAGGACAGGCCGATTCTCACCACAGTTTTTCATTTTAAAGGAAACAGCTTTTAAATGCATACAGCAATTGACAGTACAAATAAATTATGTATCATATTATGAGCTTAGAAAGTGTTCAGATTGTGTGTATGTGTTCCAGGTGGCTGAGAGAGCTCTGTACTACTGGAATAATGAGTACATCATGAGTCTGATTGAGGAGAACTCTAATGTGATTCTTCCTATAATGTTCGCAAGTCTGTACCGGATCTCCAAAGAACACTGGAACCCGTGAGTTAAACCTACACTTGTCTGATGTATTTAACAACACCACTGCAATCTCTGAGCCTTTCAGTAGTTTAATAGGGCTTCTTTTGTCTCAATCATATTTATTGCTTTTTCTTCAGTTTCCTATCTATCTCAGAACACTATCTGCGAAGACACATACAAATTTTATAAAATTTAATGTATGAATTAAAAATAATTAAATACACACCTTTGCACAGATTGCTTTTGTGAGCGTCAGATTTGTTTTTTAATGGAGTAGTTAATTTTATGTTAGTTTATCAGCATTTATGTTAAAGTGACTGTTCAGTCCAATTTATACACTATTGTTCAAATGTTTGTGGTCCGTTACTTATTATTCTGAGCGTGCACACATAAAACGAGTACACAGAGTTGGCTCTTTAATGTCAACTGTCAAATACACACAAGGTTATGTCAAAAACGCACAAAGTTCACAAACAGTCGGTTATGTCTCTGAAAGTAAACAGCTGGGAAAGAAATTGCATGTGTATCAGTATATTACATATGTGGACAGTTTCTCTTGGTCATGGCAACATCACACAAACCAGGCCTCCTCTTTATTTTTTGCATTTGCATGGGAATTATTTAAATGAGGGATACTGTGATATGTACATTTCTAGAAAACTGTGCTTTGTTACTTTGCAGATCTTTTTTCATGCAAAAACACCAACATTACAGATTTAAAGGAAGTTGAAAATGTAAAATGGCATAATAGGACCCATTTAAATTGTAATAATATTTTACGATATTGATTTTTACTGTATTTGTGATCACATAAATGCAGCCTTGGTGAGCATTAGCATTAAAAAACATTACTGACCTCAAACATTTGAACAGGAGTGTACTTTCACAGCCTCCATGTGAAGATTTAGTATATTTGTATGTGATATACACAACACAGCATTGTCCTCGCTGTCCACCGTTAACTGAGTTAATCATTTCCTGTCCAATCATGCTCAATTCTAATTCGTTCTCTTTTTCTGCTTTCAGGGCCATAGTAGCTTTAGTCTATAATGTTCTGAAGGCCTTCATGGAAATGAACAGCACTTTGTTTGATGAACTCACGTCCACTTACAAGTCAGATCGTCAGAGGTGAGCTGTTTTTTTTATTATTCAGTACGTTTGTGACGCGTAGTTGTGCTCACTTTCATACTGTTTATGCAAGCGGTGTTAAATGTATCGATTCACATTTATTTGCTTTTTTGTCCCATCTATCATTCCTCAGAGAGAAGAAAAAAGAGAAGGAGAGAGAGGAGCTGTGGAAGAGGTTGGAGGATCTGGAGTTAAAGAGAAGCCTCCAGAGCGACGGAATTATTCCCACTTAACGACGCGCCTCTCCCGGACCGCTTTTTCCCAACGCCTCCAACACGCGCTTGGAACGTTGGCCACGTTTTTTTCCTTTCTGTATTTGTGCGACTTACTTTACCGTAGATTCACCTCGTCAGTCTCATTATTTCAAAAGCACTGTAAATAACTTTATTTTATCTTCTTTTTCCCCCCTTAAAAATATTATGCCGAAAAAGAACGTGACTAGAAAAGGAAATTAAAAAATTAAAATAAGCAAAAAACAAGAGAAACCCGCACTGGAGGGGGAAGGACTTTGAACAGGCAGTAGGACTGAAATGAATGACTGCTGTTAAGAAAATCAAACAAACCAACAGAGAATCTCATCCCACCGATCTGACATACCTCGGCCATCCTTACTGAACAACACCAGCCCGATTCTCTCTCTCTCTCTCTCTCTCTCTCTTTCCTCACCTGCCCCCTTCTCTATGTACCTTACTCTTCCCCGCTCTTTCTTTTCCTCTTTATGTTTCTGAATTGGATCAACATTCGCCACCTGTGTGTCCTGAATATCTGAAAGCTGAGTAGTCTACCCTTGACCTTTGATTATCCGTTAACATCTGGATAAACAATGCGGGTTTGGATTGTAGACGTCTTGAGGAGACGCAAAAGGACACTATGCAGTAACCAGCAAAGAAGAGGAAGTCATATATACACACCAGCTCTTGTCCCCCCCCCCCCCTTTTCGTTCTTTTTCTGTCCAAATGTGCCGCCCGGTACATTCGTTTGGACTCTTTAGCACCAGTCCGGTACTGGTACCAGTAAATGGGACACACACACACACACATCGGAGCGGGTGTCCAGAATTCCAGCAGCAAAACCGGAGATGCTTGTCATGAGAAATCGAACTGCACGTGCGCGCACACATTCTGCATTCGAGTGTGTGAGGGAGTTTCTTACAGTGTTAAGTACCTGTATACTGTATCTGAATGCAGTACTATGATACTCTGTATCTAGTAGAACTTTTAGCGTATTTTTCTTTAGAAGAATCCAGTATATGATGAAGAAAGATTGAACACAACCTCTTGGGATTTTTTTCTTTCTTTCTTGGGTTTCACTGTTTTTGGGTTTTTGTCTGGAATTGGTTTTTTGTTTTTCTTTTGACCAAGTGGATTTTGTTCTCTCTTCCTTTTTTTTTTTTTTTAACTTAGTTGCTGATTTGGGGGGAGTGAGAGGGGGATTGTGGAGGACTGATGCTGTGGTGAGCTTTGTCAGATTTGAACCTGTGCTTTAGAAAGCCCCAGAAATCAAACGATTACAAAAGTTAAAAAGGGTCGGATAAATACAAATGTTTAATTATTTTAAAAAATAAAGAGTTATTAAATTAAACCTGTTTTGTGATAAAGATGAAATGCACATTTGCCTTATTTGTGGCGTGTGTGAGCGAATGAAAGTCAAAAGGAGAGGTATCTGTATTGGCACCAAAGCCATGTGTAAACTTGGGCATTATTGCAGCTTCAGATTTGTTTTTGTAAAGTACTAAAACTGAATAATTTTCACAATCTTTGGTTCTTTTAACTGATCTATTCTTTTAAGTTTCAGTGAATCGGTTTCACAAAACCAGTCTGAACAATTGGTTCCCAAACTGAACTGAATCAGAATGACAATCGCAACGAGACTAAGCATAACGAATGGCTTTTATAAACCAGTTCTTGTCATTAATTGTTCAAAAAGATTCAAGATTCATTGGTGAACTCATGTGTTAATGATTTGAATCGGTACTTAACCAACAAGTCAGTTCAACTCAAACTGCTACTGTTTGGCCACCTGACAATGAGTCATACTTCTCATCACAAACTGTCATGAATGACTCTAAAGATCTGGTCTAATGAATTAATCAAAAAGACTCATGAATTATTAGTGAACTCCTGTTTGAATCAGTCTGAGTAGTTTTTTACACCCTCAACCACGAGTCAAATATTTGGTTAACTCCTGTGAGAACAAAAATTTGTCATTAAACACCTGGCCATTATGAATACCATTTTATTGCACAATCTTTGTAACAGTTCTTTCTGCAGGGTAAAAACACTGCATAGCTTAGATTTGGAATGACTAGAGGGTGAATAAATAAGAGTGTGTTCATTTTCAACTGACCTATTACTTTGAGTGTCATTGACCAATTGTTTATAGGACAATGTGTAGTTTTTGTGTGTAAATTCAGCCCTCTACTCACAAGTACCAAATTCTTCCACAAGAGTGCAGCAGAGCTCAACATTAAACATTTTTCAAACCAGCTAACAATACTTTTGCTTTTGTGGAAAACACCGGGTGTCCATCTTAATCTCTTCTCAACCTTTGCACATATAATCTTTTGATGCAGGTTGATCTCGTTTTTCCTAATGGTTTGCATGCTTAAGTGTGAGTTTGCAGGATTTTTCCTGAGGGGTTAAAGGATTCAGAGCTGCTCTGAAATTGGCAGGTATATATGTACTTAAGACATATGCAGGCTTTATTCTTTCAGTCTGAGCATTAAACCTGTCAGGTACTTGCAGGGGGAGGAAGGGATAGGAAGTAAGGGCATACTTGGGTGACTGCTTGCTTTAATTAACATCACCCTTGGAAACAAGAATAGCAGTACTTTTTTGAAAAAAGAAATGTTTTTAAAAAGAGAGTTCATCCAGAAATGAATGTCATTTCACCCTCATGTTGTCTCAAACCTGTGATTTCTTTCTGTGGATTTTTTTCTCTCCTCTAACAGTCAAATTTCCTCTAGTGATTATAATGGTGGGTCCCCCAGTCGTGTCCGGGACACAAGTTCAGAAGAATGCACCTCTCTCCTTAAACCTTTAAACGAGGAGTCCATTAGTGTGTCAGTGCAGATGTTAAGTAAACCAGTTTAAAATGCAGCAAAAGCTTTGTCAGTCTTAATAATTGGGAGAAGGGGAGCTTCCAAAGTAACTCCTACTCATAACTCTTTTCCATTGATTACATCTCTGCTGAAGTTAAAAAAGAAGTTTAAAACACTCTGACCTTAGTTGATCTCCCAGCCTGAGCCTGTTTTCTGGTTTAAAGGGTTTTGGGTATGGTAACAGCATATTAACAAGCTAAACTGCGAACAACATCTGTAAACCAGCTAAGACTATCAAGCCAGCTTAGACTGGATGAGAATGTGTTTTTCAGAATTTAAAAATACTTGTTCACTAAATTCAGTAATTTCTCACTACATTTGGCCACAGACAATATGATGGATGAGTAAAATGATTGTCATGATTTATTTGTCATTGCATGAACCAGTTCATTTTTCCTCCATAGCCAGAAAAGTGCAGATTGCAAGCATTTTTCTGGTTTACTCAGATTCACTAGTTATGTAACCTTGGGCCATGGAGTGTTTTAGATCCTTATAGCACAAGTTACCTGGGACTCGATTAAGGTTTTTTAAAAATATTTACTAACGCTGGGAGCTGTCTGGAGCCCTGTGAATTTAAGAGACAATTCTGGAGGGGGGAAAAAAAAGATATAAAGAGTAACATGAGGTTGGCAAATTCTTACAGAAACTTAATCACTTATGCAAATAATTTTCTGATTAAGGAAGCATGTATTCCAAATAATACAGGTAATGTGCTTTAAAAGTGTATTGCTATTGGAATATTGATGCTTAGATTGTAATCAGAATCTTCCGAATTAAATGAGACTTGCATGATTTGTTATACTGATGTTTTTACATCTAATGTGTAATCAAATCCATGCATTTTGGGATCTTATATCCATGCACTTTAAATCTGGTCGAAAATATAGGCCTGTGATATAACTGGAGTATATTCAGGTCACAAATGTCATACAGTCCTTGTGTCTTTTGCTTCTTGAGTGTGAAATTGCCTTTTCTTATAAATTCACCCATTTTACAGTCTGTTTTGTTAGGTTTTATCCCAGTGATTGTGCGAGATGTGCCACACACCATCAAGAATGATCTCATATCCGGAACCATAACATACAGTTATTGCTTTTTTGAGTGTTTGCCTTATTTTAATGTCCTGAAGGTCAACAGAGTTTGCACCAAGAGAGCAGCATCCCTTCAGTGACTCTGATATTCTCAGGTAGGTCATATTCTTGGTTCAGCACCTATTGCTTATCCTAGAGTAGGCTAACTTGTCAAACAAATAATAATCCACTAATGCTAAAATCTGATCGACACTACTTTTGCTTCATGACCAGTGTTGGAATACGTCTCAATTTATGGTAAAAATCACAGTTGTGTCCCTTAATAGGTGAGTAAGGGTTTTCTGCTTCATTAAATGAATATAGTTCACCCAAAAATGAAAATTTGCTGAAAATTTACTCACCCTCAGCCCATCCAAGATGTAGATGTTTCTTTACGAGAACAGATTTGGAGAAATGTAGCATTACATCACTTGCTCACCAATGGATCCTGTGCAGTGAATGGGTGCCGTCAGAATGAGAGTCCAAACAACTGCTAAAAACATCACAAAAATTAATCCACACGATTTGAGTTCTTCAATTAACATCTTGTGAAGCAAAAAGCTGAGTGCAAAAAAAATCCATTTTACCTTTAAACCATCACTTCTAACCAAAATCAGGTCCATAATAATGCTTCCTCCAGTGAAAAAGTCCATCCTCTTGTCATTTCACATCAGAACTGTTTTAGACTGTTTTCCCTTATAAACGACTTGATCTGTGCATATTTTTCTCCTGATTAAACAAGATAGCTTTTTACTAGAGGAAGCAATGTTTGAAGTTAAAAATGTCTTGATGGATTTGTTTATTAGGGGAAAGGGAAGTGGTGTGTGGCCAAGTATTGTGACCCATACTTGGAATTTGTCCTCTGCATTTAACCCATCCAAGTGCATGCACACAGTAGTGAACATACACCCGGAGCAGTGGGCAGCCAATGCTGCGGCACCCAGGGAGCAGTTGGTGGTTTGGTGCCTTGCTCAAGGGTCTCACCTCAGTCATGGTATTGAGGGTGGAGAGGGTGCTGGTTATTCACTCTCCCCACCTACAATCAGACCCGAGCCTCGAACCCACGACCTTTGGGTTACAAGTCTGACTCTCTATCCATTAGGCCACGGCTGCCCACAAGGCAACATTACAAACATGTTATTTGATGTGAAAAGCCACATTAAACGATGGACTGGAGACCACTCCCATCCCATGTGCTTTCTCAAATATACACCCTATAAAGCAGAGCACGTTTCTCATTGGCTAGTTTTTTGGCTGCTTAAAGGGCTTGTTTTGCTGTTTTACAAATCTCAAAGGGATCATTTACTGACACTAATGTCACCAGCAAAAATGCAATTCAATCAGTGGGAACTGAAACTGTTTGGTTGCCAACATTCTTCAAAATATAATTTTGTGTGTGAAATGCATTAAGGTTTAGAATGGCATGAGGGTGATGACACTATATTTGTTTTTGGGCAAACTAAGATATGACACCTGACTCATATCTGTCAGGTACTATGTAACTTTTATATATAATATAGTTTATAGATCATTTTTAATGCTCTTTTTCTCAGGTTGTCTCATGTTTCTCCTGAGGGTCATGCTATTTTAAAATGTTTGTTTCTGAATGAAATATGATGTACACCGTGAGATCCACCCACTCCTGTTTCTAAAATAAAATACAACGCTAGCCCACACATATTCACGCTGTCTCTCTCTTTCTGTCTCTGTCTTTTTTTTTTTTTTTAACTGAGACTGTTTCTTGTCTCTCCTGTTTTTTTCATGTTTTATATTATTTTTCCCTCTTTTATCCCTGCATGGCTCGCTTTCTGTTGTGATCAGTTGCAGAACAAAACCTTCAGTCAAATGATGATTTACAACATCGTTGTGATGTCATGTGGTGAAATAGCACTCTTAATAACATGATGAAACATTGCGTGACTAGTCTTGGAGAAAACTTGTGAATGCGCATCCGGTCGACAATCCCTAATTATTTGTCTTGTTATTGGCTGAAAACAAAGAAGGTCTTCCTACTCTCTCCTGAGCTCATCTCCCCTTCATTAGACTTACGTAATCTTCCTGGTGATGAGGACGTGTGTGTGTGTGTGTGTGGGGTTGTGATTTCTCCCAGGAAGAAACCTGGTAAAACATCATTCACGTTGGGGAAGGCATTTTGAACATTAGAAAACGCAAATCTGATAGAAGCTCCTGAACAACTGTGTTGGTCAAACCAAATATGAGGCCAAATATGAACCACTAAAAATGAATTATGTTCTGGCTAACCTATCCATCTCCTACTTCTATATGCATGTAGTAAAAACAGTAATATTGTGAAATATTACTTCTATTGAAAAAATGGTAACACTTTATTTTAAGGTGTCCTTGTTGCATGTCCTTACTATTATAATAACAATAAATTAAGCATAATTGTATGCAAGTAACCCTAAACCAAACCCTGATCATAACCCTAACCATGAGTACATGTAATTAATATTACTCAGTAATTAAATGTATAATTACACTGTAACAGGGACCCCTTAAAATAAAGTGTAACCGAAAAAATGAATAATTGTAACATTAAAACAGACCTGGACCCATTTTTGGGCACCAGTTGAACTGCTTAAATGGGTAGTTTGTTATATTCATAGGTTGTGATGGTCTCAGTCCATTCCTGTGTGTCACTGAAACGGCTCACACAAGATTAACTAAATAACACAGACTTTAGCGCTGAATTATGGCAGGTTACTTGACATGTTTATATTGGTTTATTATATGCATTATTAATGTGTTGCAATGAACTTGAGATTGGGTAGATGGGATTTTTTTTTTAAAAAGTCACTTTCACTTTCTTCCATATAAACACATGCTGCTCTTCTATTTTCACTTCTCCGTCTCTCTCTCTCTCTCTCCATTCGTTTCTGAATATTTAATCAGTCTTAATGTCTTCTGAAGATGTTTAGTGAGCTGGATCTAAAACTCTCTGACATATCAAAGTGTTTCAGTGGAGTTAAAATGCACCAGCATGGTGCCATGAGACATTTTGATACAGACATTTGGAGATTGAATGGATTATACTGATTAAGAGCACATCACTAAGTTTTATCCTTGTCTTGATTTTACTGGTGTAACTATAGCTAATTGTGGAAGTGACAGAACTTCAGAAAGATACAAAATCCCAATTATTAAATGAATAGTTCTGGTTCTGGATGCTTAGTTAGCAGTCAACACGGCTTTCCAGCTGTGCTAAAATATAGTACACAACATCTGATGCAAAAAAACCAAAAACTATTCTGCTAATTTTGTGTAGATTGACAGACTTTTCACAGAAGAAAGAAAATACAGGATGGGACTACCTGGGGGTGAGTAAATTGAGTAAAATCGCTTTGTGATAAAACCGCATGAACACAAACAGAAGATAAACCATGGCTTGTCACTGCAATGTTAAATATGAACTATTTATTTTCTGTTTCCTGTGGCATCATTATAGGCAGCTGCTACCGTGTTATCACCTGTGCATCGTGGCTGTCTGAGGGGGAGCTATATCTCTTCTCTTCCTCACACTTGGGCTATAATGAGCCGAATAACAGTAAAAAATGATTTGAACTGCTGAACTGCTGTGCCTGTGAGGCTGGATCATTGTAATTAGGGAGCATTTGAGACTATTAAACACATTTCAGCCCTGGATACTGCAGGAGTGTTTTAACTAATTTAATGAGGGCCTGACTGAATGTCAGTGAGTCACATCGCATCAAGATCCCTTTCTCTCATGAGCTCTTCTTCCTATTTCTCTTTCTCTCTCTCTCACTCTCTTTCTGGCGCTGTCTTTACGGTGGTGCATTATCCCAAGTAGGCTATAAGTGTAGCTATACAGTAGTAGGCTAACTAGCTGGGCTATAAGTAGCAACGTTACTAAATATATTTTTCATTAGCTCGACAGTTGCTCAAATTTTCACAACACAGTCGATTTTCCGTTAAAACGTTTTTTTTATTTTTATTTACAGAGTAGCGGACTAGTCTGACGAAACGCTACATCGCTATTTTTATCACAATATTCTATTGCTGGTGCTGCTTTAAAGACAAGCAAACCGATGATAACCAAATACCACTCACTCATCTAAACTGTACTATGAATTTATTGTGTCCCAGTCTGTAAACACTGGCACTGTGTCTTTCTTTTTGGAAATTCAGAAAAGTGTGATTTGTTTTAATGAATCGTTTCTTTCAGAATTTGACGTTTTTAAATGTAAATGAGGCGCTTCTAAAAACGATTAACTGATTCTCTTTTTAAACTGACCTTTTTAAGTAGCAAAAAACAATATTACAATATTATAATAAAATAAGTTTATAAAAGAACACAATATTTAATCATGTGCATCACTATAAATTTTCCTGTTGTACAGGTTATGGAATTTTATAGTTATGAAGGGTGTATGTAAAAAATGATTTGTTTGTCCTGTTTAATGCACCCTAACTGAAATATATATAACATTACACTACGCCATCAAAATGTTATGGGCCCTAATACATTAAAGGGGTCATATGATGTTGCTAAAAAGAACATTATTTTGTGTATTTGGTGTAATGCAATGTGTTTATGCGGTTTAAGGTTCAAAAAACACATTATTTTCCACATACTGTACATTATTGTTGCTCCTCTATGCTCCGCCTTTCTGAAACGTGTCGATTTTTGAACCTGGGAGTAGCCAGCCAGCCAGCCAGTTACAAAGGCTGTTTCTAACTGGCTGGCTGGCTGGCTACTCCCAGGTTCAGGAAATAGTCCTCCGTAAAATGCGCTGCACACACTCTAATATTTGATTTGGGTTGAATTGTTGGGTTGAACTGTTCTGGAACAGTGTTGGAAATACAACTTAACAACTGATTTCTAGTTGCGTCCTCTTTTGGAAGCCCAAAGAAAGTACTTTTGCTTTCACAACGAAGCAGCGTCTCCACAACATGGCTCTGGCGGCAGCAACAATACTACAGCGAGAATATGGTTACACCTTCTTTCATTGCGTGTACGTTTGGGCGGTGTTTTGCAAATCTTACCACACTGTGATGTAGACGTGGGGGCGTGTTTACATGAGCCGGTTTAGGAGGGCGTGGCAGAGTTTTAACTTTTATAAAGAATATCTCTTTAGTTTTGAGACTTTAGTCTTTGCAACTTCAGGGATCTTATCTATGCACAAACAGCTTGTAACACTCCAAAGAGAAAGGAAAACTTGAAATCGCATCATATGACCCCTTTAAAAATAACAACAACAACAAAAAATTATTACTGTTTTTACTGTATTTTTTTATCAAATAAAGACAGCCTTGGTAAGAATTTCTTTCAAGAAAAAAAATCTTACCAATTCCAAACATTTGGACAGTAGTGTCTGTAGCTAAAGTATTGGACTACTGTAAATTATAAATAGCTTCATTCAATGGTTCTTGTGATTGATGTAGTGCGTATTCTTTCTGCTTATGGTGCTAATGTATGGGAACATATTGTTTTTATATTTCCAAGAGAGCTCTTCCCAAAGGGACTTCCTGTTCTTAAATGTTTGTATGGCTCTGAATCTGAGAATGTGGACAGGAATCGTGGGCAGAGCTGTAATTAGCCCGAGCATGGAGACAAAAGAGATCAGGTTTGCGCTCGACATCACCGGCAGCAGCACGACGTGTATTTATCTGAGTGCGTACAAACAGATTCGTGGACCCTGTGACTTCAGGGAATAAATATTACAACTTACTAGGAGTATGGCGTCTAATCTTATTGATTCCAGGAAGACTATTGCTTTGAGTGACAGCGCTTACACCACGTGAGGCCGGTTCTGGGACATACTGCTGTTGATGATGTGCTTAAATATAGAAGCAGCCTGATACCTAAATCTGAAGTTTAACACGTATTAAAAGACCAATTTGAATCGTGCTGTGAAAACCCGTGCTGCTGCATTTGGAAATCTTCACTTCTGCTCTTTGATTGCTGCCTGTTATTTCTCATTTCATTCCCTGCTGGGGATAGGCCAGTATGTCTGTCAGTTTGAGATGCTGGAGTCATGCTGTGATGCACTCGAGCCGTGTTATGTGAACTGTACTGACCATGCGTTTGATTGTTAGTGAACCATGAGGCAAACTTCTCACCTGACCACTCTGATGAAGGAAAAAATCGTTTGTCTGTTTTATTAGCACTCATGGTCACACAATTTGTCCATATTTCGAACTGTTGTTCTTTTGAAAATCAAATCTGAATTTGGTGAATTTAACGAGTTGTGTAATTCACATCAGTGAGCACTTATCGTTATTAGCTACTGTTGTAAATAATGCAGCTTTTCTACTCTCCTGCAGTAGTTAAATTTTTAATTAATTCTTTTTTAAAATTATTTTTCTATAAAATATACCAAAAATGGAACTTGCTCCACCTCTTAAATGTCTCCTTTTCAGCAAACATTGCCTGGGCTGCATGGGTTATGTTAACAAACAGCAAATCCTACTGCAGTTTTTTTTTTTTTTTTTTGGGGTATCGTGCAATATTTAAAGATGAAGCATGTAATTTCTGTGCCGCTGGTGGCAACAAACAGATCTGGTTAAGGATATAAAAGTGAATAACAATGTATTTGAAAAAGAAATGATGCAGTCTTAATCTTTAACCTCTGCATTGTGGTTCAAAAGTTGGAAGTACTTCACAATTGACTGCAAACTCACATTCAGGTTTTGTTCCATTCTGGTATAGGATGCCTACTTTTCATTTTCTAATCAAATTCTGATGGATAAAATCAAGTCCCACCCTACATTTTTTCCACTGAATATCCAATTATGCTTTGAAGTATGTCACAATACAGAAGTAAAATGGGTATGTTGACTCTAATATATCTAGCTCACTTAATGGAAAGGCCATTACTGTAATTCAGCCCTCTAAGGGAAGTCTGGCAATGCTACAGAGACCACTAATGGTGTAACGACAGAAAAATCTATCATGTCTGTGAAGTTATCATTCGTTCTTTGACCCTGTCACAGTTGCTTAGGGAAACCTCTCTGCTTTCAGATTCAGAGGTTATTGACTTATCGACAGGATATTTTTAGTGAGGTTCAAACGGATTCTAATTAGGAAGAACTTTTGAAATCTGACTGTATGTGGGCATCACATAGAGAGAAAGAGGGAGACAAAAAAGAAAGATTGAGATATGCTCACGGGCTAATTAACAGTCACAAACGATGCCGAGAAATGGAGACATGCCAAGGTCTTTGTGTGTGTGAGAGAGAGAGAGAGAGAGAGAGAGTGTGAGTGAGATTGAGAGCTTAATCAAACGTGTGTCAGTGAATACAGTAGAGAGTGGTTGTGTAATTAAATGTGTGTATATCTGCAATCACGCAGTGTGTCGCCGTCTCTGGAGGTAGAGTAAGGTCACAACCCCCCCTGTGATTTGTGTCTGTGACATTTACAGTGAAACTTGAATTATTAAACATCTGGGAATATATTGATCACTTGAGGTTCATGTTGTCAAGCCTAAATGGTGTTGCTCATTAAAGAACCAACAGAGCTGTAATAATCTGATAATGTCTTGAGGAATGAGTTTTGGCCTTCTTTAAAATTCCCAACTGGGATGATTGTATTTCCTTGTGCTTCACCACTCCAGCTACTAATATATATATTATACATAATATAACTTTTTTCCATTAAAATGATCACTCTGACTGGACAACATGATTCCAGTATTCCAGTACTGAATTCATATAATATATAATTAATATGCTTAATTGGCATGAAGACAATTAAAAATGGTCCTAAAATAGACTTAATTTTCTTCATAAAAATAGAATTTATATTTAGCATAAAGAAAATAAACTCTGCTTTTGAACCATTAAAATGTTTGCAGTATGACATTCTTTTCATTAAAATTTAGGGCCCCAGCTGGTATTACCAGCTTTTATTTTTAAAATATGTAGATTTTTGTATTACCATAATTGTTAATCATGTTCTCGCAAATTTATGTATATCGACTTTTTTAAAACTACATTTGTATATTTAATAATATATTATACGTTTATTACAATTAAAATAAATATTTGTGTACATCATATTAATTCTTATTTCTTTCTTCTTTTATAAAGGCAAAATGTGAACCTGGATATGTTTTTGTGAGATTTCCCCTAATAACACACTGTTATGTTGCTTATGTAACCATATAAGTGCACTATTCACCAGAATGTCAGAAAAGGAGGTTTTGCACGTGGGCAGGAAACCCTGTGGTTTGGTAATTGACCTGGACATCTTTACAAGTTAAAAAAACGGCAGTTAGCCTGGTGAATGCTTTTGCACCCCTGCAGTGCCAAATTGTGGATTATGCAATGCCAAACTACATCATCCCCATTTCTGATCAGTCTTGTATCTGAGATATTATTATAATTTTACTATTAGACCTCAAAGATGATTGCTTTTAACAGATTCCTTTTTTTAAAAGGAATATGTTGATGTAGACTTACTCATCTTTTCTTTATCACTCCATTCATCATGTCTTTTTTTGGCAGGTGGTTGAGGGCAGAACAGGTGTTTCTGTGAGGGATCCATCAGTGTGAGAGCCTTTAGTGGTTAAGGCTTAATAGAAATTAAAGGGCAGGCACAAGCCGACGGCACTGAAGCAGATATGTGGGGTCTTAAAGAAGCAACTCTTTACAGAGTTTGGTGAATTTTTGTGCGTGCTGTCATCTGTTGCGTAACCCTGTGTACAAATGGATCTTGACAGGGCTGTTTTTTAGGAAAGGATAACTAGGAACATTGTCCTGCATAGGTCCTGTGACAAGGAGCTAAATATTAAAGCATTCAGGGGACCAAAGGTAAAGTTTTATTCATTAAATAAACTGTAATTATTGGTCAACTAGTAATCTGAATATAGGGAAATGTCCCCCTGAATATTTGTTGAATAACCTGTTATGTCCCTGAAACTCATATGCTGTGCTATAAATACACCTCTTTATATTTAATCAGTAAAGTTTCTAAATGTGTTTTTCTATATAGGTGAGACCAGGGCAAGACATCCCACTTTATTCCAATAAGTTCATTTTTTTAAGCATTTTATTTAAATGCTAACCTGAAAACCTTGGCTATTAAAAAATGTCATTGAATATTTCATCCAATATTTGCGCCACGTTATCACAATGGGAAACTGCGCAAACTGTCTGAAACAGTAAAGCACTTGTGAAACACAAAATAATTTATGAAATAGTAAAAATGTAAAGGGTAAAATATCTAAATGAACCCCTATCAAATGTGACGACTTGCTTTGACCAGATATAATCTTGTCCTTTGCATATAGTTCAATGTTTCAGGTAAAATCGGGTAAAATTTTTAATTGTAATTGTAATTGCTACACTCTCCAAAAAAACTGTCACTGGGATGACACCATTTCAAAAGGTACCCCTTCCTACCATATTAACCCCTAAAGGGTGCATTGTAGTAGCTTAAAGGTACAGTAGCCTACATATTTGTACCTAAATGGTAGCCTACATATTAGTACAAATTACTTTCGCATTTAAGAGGATTCTATGTTTAAAACCAACATTTAAAACAACTGCTAAAGAATTGTAGAATTGGACTTTTGAGACAAAATGTCACACTGAAACAGTTTTTGTGCCAACTACCCTCTCATCTCACCTATACAGAAATTAGACTTTTTGACGTTTTAATCTTTATGATAAATACCTTTATGATTAATGATTTAATACCTTTTGCGATAATGTCAGGTATTATAATGAAAGGCTTAAGAGCTAACCTTTGTTTTTCTGTGCAGAGGGGTTGTTGTGCGCTCTTGCGCATTTAACGCGCTCGGTGTTGGAGATCCCCAGCGCCTGCCTGTGCGCGTCGGTGCAGTTGCGCATGCGCGGGGAGCTCTCCGTGCCCACCGACTTGTAGCTTTGAGCCCAGAGCGCGCGGGTGGCACGCAGAAGCTCCCGGCAGCCAGAGCGCGACGTTACCATGAGCCTCCCCGTTCCGCCGGCAGAGACTCCACGCGCAGAGAGTGCCCACCTGACGAGAGCAGCGCGACACACACAGCCGCACGATGCCCGGCGGAAAGAGAGGGCTGGTGGCACCGCAAAACACTTTCCTGGAGAATATCGTCAGGCGCTCGAGTGGTGAGGCTTTCTGAAATGCATTAGGTCACTTGACATTACAGTGACCATGTTGCTCTGCATTTACACACTGAGCAGTCAGTATTTCAAACTTAAAACGTGATTAATGGGTTATTTGAATGGTAATAATTTTATTATATTTAAGATGTGAAACACTGGACGCTCTAATGGGAAATTTCAAAGCTGTAACATTTATTTTGTCATTAATTTTCTTTATATTTGAGAGACTGCAGTTCTCTGAGCTGGACATACTGTGATTTGTTTTGAGGCATTTCTGAGAGAGATTAATTTAAAATACTATTTAAATAAAGAAACTTCTTTCGTCAGTATTTATATTTTAACATAAAGCAGTTTTCATTGCGAATTCACTTTCTGTCATCTAACAAAACGTAATATTAATTTCTCACTGCGCTGCAGAATTAATATTTTAGAGACGTTTTATTTCCCAGTGTTTATTCTTTATTTATCTAGCTAAAATATTTAAATCTGTGTTTTTTGAGTTTCTTTAATAATAATAGCCTAAAAAACAGCAGAGATTTAACATTTGGAGGAATGTACTAATTCTAATAAACAATCAAACCTAAGCAGCGTGATTGACTAAACCATTGTGTGTTGTTAATTATAACCTATCCAATTTAAATAATTAGACATTTCTCGTTCAGTTGATTAAAAAGGCTCTCGATATAATTTCACTCCATATCTCTGGACTGGCATGAAGACCGTTTGATGGTTTGGAGAGATCTGAGGCAAATTGCGAACTGTTGCGTTTTCCACCACTAGAGGGAGCATCATCTCTAATTGTGTCTGGTTTCTTCATGCTGCAACACAAACAACCCTTGCCTGAGGATTATAGTAGGCTATATATGACATGATGGTTAAAGTGCGGAAAAACAACTTGAATGTGAATCTAATAAGAGGTTTTAAAACATCCCACTCACGTTCTGCAATAAGAGTGACAGCGTTTTGTAGTTTAATTTTATGAGCTTTTGAACGTCTACCCTTTATAGAGAGTACACCAAATGTTAAAGCATATCAGTGACAGTAATTTACTGTGAAGCAAAGACTGGGAATGCATTAGTGTGTGGCAGTCAGATCACTAATTCCCACTCCCTCTTTTATTCTTTGTCATCTTCTTTGAACCTTCAGAGACAAGTTTCTTGCTGGGGAACGCTCAGATTGTGGACTGGCCTGTAGTTTATAGTAATGACGGCTTCTGCAAGCTGTCTGGATACCACAGAGCAGAGGTCATGCAGAAAAGCAGCACGTGCAGGTGAGAGACAATAGAAATCTGTAGGACTATGTTACACAGTTCATGCTGTATTGAGATCTCGGGTTTTGCAGTACTTTAAGGGGCCTGTTGAATAAAACAATAAAACAGCTTAAGACTGAAGCTTTAAATTATTTGTTGTGGATCCATGTGGACTCATTTCTACAAAACCAAGAGGTGATTATGTCATAATCTTGAGGTGTTACATCACTTTGGCTCTGCCTAAAGTAGTGTAACATATAAAACGAATCTTGAAATCACTCATTATTCTTTTTTTTTTTTTTTTTTTAGAAATGATGTAAACGAGTTTGATATTGGGAATTTGGAATTTAAGTTTTAATAGATGAAAGTATCTTTTTGGCCAAGCCTTGATCTGGCATCGCAGTGGCATATTGTGATATATATATATATATATATATATATATATATATATATATATTAAAAAATCTAATTTCAATAAGTGGCTCTCATAAAGTGCTGAGCCACAGATATACTGTCTTCCAGGTCTTAGAGACTTCATATCACACTTTACAGCATCTCTTCTTGCCATGCTTACAACGGACAATTCTGTGTCATTAATAAGCTTTTATCTATGACTGCAACAGAAGCAAACATGCCATAATTGGTCACACTTTGCTTCAGGTGTGAGTTGCCTATGAATTTCAGGTTTTTCTCTAATCTTTTAATCTTTGTAATAACATATGGCCATAATTCATGTCTGTTGGCAAAGTGTGGAAATCTGAAACCTGAACACCTTCTGATCATTTTACTTGCTCGCATGAATTCCTGAATTCATTTGAATCTTTATAAATCTGAATCAAAGGATTGATGGGGGGATAATTCCTTAAAAACTATACGGAACCTTTCTTCTTAAACTGAACAATTTGGTTTGAAAATAGGAGATTACTGTCTGTCTCTCTGAATAATCTCTCTCTGTAGTTTTATGTATGGGGAGCTGACAGACAAGAAGACCATAGAAAAGGTGAGACAGGCCTTTGACAACTATGAGTCCAACTGCGTTGAAGTGCTGCTGTACAGAAAGAACAGTAAGTGAGACTTGATGTATTAAACTTTGCCATGTAAACTATCGGTCAAAAAGTGGAATTTTTTTTAATGTTTTGATTTTTTAAAAAAATATTTTTTAGAACGTTTTTGATGACCAAGTACGGCATTTATTTGATTAAAATTAACAGTAATATTGTGAAATATCGTTTCAATTTAAAATAACAATTTTCTGTTGTAATATATGTAATTTATTTCTATGATGGCAAAGCTGAATTTTCAGCAGCCGTTATTATTATTTATTCTTTTCAATGTTGAAAACATTTGCTGCTTAATATTTTTGTGGAAACTGTAATACATTTATAAATGTCTTTACTTCTCTTTAAAAAAAAGAAGAAAAGTTTTCTGACCTCAAACTTTTGAGTGGTTTCTGCAAAAAAACAAGACTGTTGTCAAACTTGATAATAATAAGAAATGTTTTTTAGCACTAAATCAGCATATTAAAATGATTTCTGAAGAATCACGTGACACTGAAGACTGGCTGTATAAAATTCAGCTTTCCCATTTTGTCTGATTTAAATCCAAGAAGTCCAAGCCATAATTAGTAACTGGATTGTCATAGATCCTTGGATGTGAGCTCTTTTGACTTGGGCATAAAAATGTGCTCACATAAGTTTTATTGTCATCCAATAAAATACAATATATACTATGGTATAATAATGCTGACTTTGACATCTCGCCTTGTACAGGAACTCCAGTGTGGTTCTACATGCAGATTGCACCTATCCGAAATGAAAATGACAAAGTGGTTTTGTTCCTATGTACATTTAAGGACATCACTGTCTTTAAACAGCCTATTGAAGATGAAAGCACCAGGGGTGAGTTTTACACCTGCGCTATACATATACTGTACATAGTACACTTGTAATTTCAGTGATTTATTCAAAATAGATTCTCTAAAATTCACAGTTTATGTTGAACATGTAACAGATGTGCCAGCACTGTTTGTTGGGCTTGACTTTGTTCTGACATAAACACTTCCTCTAGTGTGCTTATGTCAGATAAATAAATATTTGTTTATAATTAGCAAGCATTGCCAGCTTTTCCTTTTGGCATTCACACATAAGTGTTATTTTCAAGCACTTCTGTGTGTGTGTGTGTGTGTGTGTGTGTGTGTGTGTGTGTGTGTGTGTTTGCTGGTGGGAGCTTGTTTATTGAGCTGAAAAAGTTATATAGAGTCTCATTCCAAAAATCCCAATAGTGCTGGCGTAGACATTCTGCTTTGGTGTGTGTGGGTGAATTTCACAAAACCTGTTTTAAACAAGGTCCAAGTCACATTTCACCCCAAAAGCAAAAGAAAGAAATGAGATATTATATTTTTCAAGTAGAAGCCTATTTTTAGGACCATTATGTTTTTTTTAGTCAGTTATGACACTATTTTAATGACAATTAAGTGCATTCTTTTCTTTAAAATAAGACAGTTACTGTGTTACAGTAATCAGAATTACTATTGAGAATAAAGGGGAATTATGTTACAGTAATGAGAATTGTGAGGGAAAATGTTGTAGCAGATTGTCACATTTTGATTTTGGGTTGAAATGTGATGTGAACATGTTTGCAGGAGATTGACCAGTGTGTATGTGAGATGAGTGTTATACACTCAGAGAGACAGAGATTTGAAACGGCTCCAGACAGTGTTCCAGTAGTTATATTTCATTGCAAGATCATTGCAGGAGTGACAGCAAACATTTGTTCCACTTTTACTCATCATAAAACATTTTGTGGAGTCATATCTGAGCCACAGAGGACTTATGTTTTGGATCAATGTTTTTGTTTTGTGCATATAACATTCAAAAAGGTCAGTGTTTTTTTTTTTTTAAAGAATTTAATACTTTTATTCAGCAAGGATGCATTTAATTGATAAAAAATGACAGTAAAGACTTTTTGCAATGTTACATACATTTTTTATTTCAAATAAATGCTGTTGTTTTGAACTTTCCATTCATCAGAAATACTGAAAATGTTGCTGTTTACACAAAAATAATAACAGCATTGATAATAATGAACAAATTAGCATTTTAGGATGATTTCTGAAGGAACATGTGACACTGAAGAACATTCAGCTTTGCCATCACAGGAAAAAGTAACATTTTAAAATACATTAAAATGGAAAGATTTTATTTTAAATGGTAATAATATTTCACAATATTACTGTTTTTACTGTATTTTTGCTCAAATAAATGCAGACTTCAAAAATATAAAAAAATGACTGACCCCAAATTGTATTTTTATTTATAACATCCACAATATTTTCATTAATTAACCAAATTAACAAACTTTAACAAATGACAAGGAGCTTGTGCAACTTTTTATAAAAAAATCTCACATTCATGCTTCATTTGTACAGAACTTTCATTAAAGCAAAATACTGAATTGAATTTTGTAAAAGCACCACTGAATTTAATTATTGAACTGAAAGGTACATAATATTATGAACTCATTGCATCTGTCTTTCAATTCAGTGTTGCATTTTTTTCTAAAATGCATCATATTTTTCTTGCAGGTTGGACCAAGTTTGCACGTTTGACTCGAGCGTTGACGAACAGCAAAAGCACCGTTCAGCAACTCACGCCCATGAACAGAACCGACATCACTTCTCACAAACACTCCAGACTTGCAGAGGTGAGAACACACACCCACACCCACACACACACACACACAGACAGGCAGCATTTGCTTACATCCTTGACTGCGCAGTACAAGGTTATTCAAAACTTCATCTCACGGAGGACAAACTTGTAATAGAATCACACACAGGACGCTGCTGTAACGCAATCTCACACGTGTCTGTTGGACAGCAGAAGTCTACAGTGGGCTGCCAGAAGCTGCTATTAATAATTAACACTGATGAAGAGTGTACTGTATGTGTGTGTCCCATAACCCCTGTTCACTTTTCTTCTCTTCTCATGTTGTTTATTGCTCCGTCACTGTTGTGTGATGGTGCTAAAGAGAAGTGAAATGTGTTGTTCATTTGTATGTCTGTAAGGAACAATCCTTACATACTCGATTGTGCCTAAATCTTTGGAAGAGTTTGTAATGAAGCATTCAAAGACGGGTTTGTTTCGCAAGGCTGGTTGCTTTTATGATGGATTAATGTCTCTGATCTGTGGTGTTACAGTGTTTGCAAGGCAGTGTTATGCTGGTTAAGACTTTCTATTAATCACTAAATCACCAAGTATTAAATTTCTCCAATTCATTCATCCTGAATCATTTACAGGATAATTCTGGGTTCAGTTTATGTTAAACTTAATCGACAGCACTTGTGAAAATATTCAGTAATAAAAATGAATTTTGACCTTTTTCTACTTGGTTACAGAGAGGTACTACAACGGAAATTAATGCAAGCATTAAAATACTTATAGTTTCAAAAGTATTGCCACAAGACAGAAAGATTAAATGTATTAATGTGATTTTAGAGCTTACTAGCTTTTTTGTACAATTATATCCAATTAAAATGCCTATAACCCTAAATGACTGTAAAAATGATGAGAACAATTTTACAGCTCGAATAATAATTTAGCAGAAGAATTAATACTTTAATAAAATTTTATCCTGAATTATATCCTGAAACATTTATGCTTTTAAATCCTCCAAAACTGGCCCCTTTCACTTCCATTGTATACAGTGTGCATCAATGTGACCTTAATTTTTGCCTTTTTGTAAAGAAAATAAGCTAGTAAAAATTATTTTTGCCTCAAATGTGCCATAGATGCTGTTGATTGAATTTTTGACATGCATTTTAATTCTTTCAGACTTTTCTTTTTGTAAACTTTACATTTAATAATTTTTGTGAACTTATTTTTTCTTAAATCTAAGAGGTCTCCGCTTGATTTAGACTGAAATTATTAACATTCAAAATTGAACACACTATATGCAGCCATTTTCACATTTGAATCCAGATTGGTCTTCTATTCTTGCATCTCCATTAGACATTTTTTTCCAACCAACAATTTAAAAATAGTGCAGATCGATATATGATCTCAGACGATCTTTCACCCTCCTTCATCTTCTGTTCTTCATTGTCTCTAGGAGAGGAAATAGCTTTAAATCTCTGAGTAAACTTCATGTTCTGTTTTTATGAACATGCATAGTATACAACAAACAGTGTATTGTCTAGGGAAGAGCGGAAATTATCCAGAGCTAGAATTAATATTTAAAACAAACTCACTTTCCTGAGGGTGCTCTATATTTCATTTCATTTTCAATCTCATTATCCCTTAAGATAATCTCCTTATTAGCAATTTCAAAAGTTCTGGAAACAAACAAACAGGTGGTCAGTTTAGTTTAATTATCAAAAAAAAAAAAAAAAAGTTAAAAAATCTAAATAAAAATCATTTGACCAAGCATTAACCAAGTGTTTTCCTACAGTCATATTCAAAATAAATATTAAAGTCAAAAAACGTATACATTTTTCTTATAGATCCTTCAATCTCTTTATATCTTTTTTTCCTCAGGTGCTTCAGCTCGGCTCTGACATTCTTCCGCAGTATAAGCAGGAAGCCCCTAAGACCCCGCCTCACATCATCTTACACTACTGCACCTTTAAGACCACCTGGGACTGGGTCATCCTCATCCTGACCTTCTACACCGCCATCATGGTTCCTTACAACGTGTCCTTCAAGACCAAACAGAATAACGTCACTTGGCTGGTTCTGGACAGCGTTGTGGATGTCATATTCCTTGTGGACATCGTGCTCAATTTCCACACCACATTTGTTGGGCCTGGAGGGGAGGTGATCTCGGATCCGAAGCTGATCAGGATGAACTACCTGAAGACCTGGTTCGTAATAGACCTGCTGTCCTGTCTGCCCTATGACATCATCAACGCTTTCGAAAATGTGGATGAGGTGAGAAACCAAGTTGCCTTTTTGTTGCTTTGTACCTGATTAGGACACAGAGTGGAATGTAATGGTTCAACACTTGGAAAAAGGGTTAGTAGTAAAATTAAATATTAATTGTATTATATTCTAAAAATGTTTGACACTATTGGTAGAAGAGAAGATGTAGTTGGCTTTTTCAAGTAAAACTTAGCAGTGCTTCAAACATTTGATTTGATTTTTTTTTTTTTTTTTTTTTTTTACCTGTCAACCCCTCAAAGATGAAAGATTGAACAATTATTACCCATGCCAGGGCTCCTCAAAGGTACTCCGCTGAGGATAATGCTTTAGGTTTCTTGTTTAAATTCATGTAAACTTTTATAGAGCTTGATATTTTGGGACAGAAAAGCTGAACTGAAATATTTGTACCTCTGCGAAAATGTAGAAATTTTGCCAGAAATAACCTCAGTGAATGGTAGTTTCACATACAGCTGATAGACTTTTGATTGACGGCATAAAGTCTGGTCCATTTTACAGGTTATTTTAGCCAAAACCATTATACTTGTGGATTTTAGGTTCAAAATGTCACTACGTTCCAAATAAGTTCTAACAAATTAGTTTTTCCCCAGAAGCGTTCATTTTTTTTGACTCTGTACCTGGAAAACCCTACTTCACTTCCACTCTGACTTACAGAAGTTGTAGTATCTTTGCAGCACTAATCATTTATGTGAGTAGTATTCACAAGACAATCATTAAACTGACTATGTGTGGTTTGTGGCTTTGAGACTGATACAAATAAAAAGAAGCCCACTGTATTGATTGGCCAAATACTCAGCCAGTCATGTGGGATGATTTGTAAAGCTCTTCCTCTTGGAAACTAAACCATTTGCAAAGTCATATCATCCTTTGCATCCTTTCCTGGTTTATGTTATATATTCTTGGAGTCTGTCCAGGTTATGTGCTTTAGGATAGATATTGATTAGTGCACACACAGTGGATCATCTTCTCTCTTTCACTCAGGAAATCAGTGCAGTGATCTGAGCCCCAGACACACACCTGTAAACACGGTTTCATTGAACGCTAACAGGCTTTCATTCATATTTTTTCCCTCTCTTTTTATCTTCCTGACTGTTCTGGCATTTATGGGAAGTACATTTACAGCTTTTTCATTAATCTGTGTCTTGTTTTCCAGTAAAAATATATTGATGTCGTGAAAACAAGATAAATTTACTTTTTGCAAAATTGTAAAATACATTAACCCCCGGTTTCACAGACAAAGCTTAAGCCTAGTCCCAGACTAAAGTATAAGTCTGAGCTGTTTCAACTGAAAGAAACTTGCACTGGCTGATCTTAAAATATATCAGTGTCATTGTTTTGTCTCAAGATGCACACCAGTAATGTTTTTTCTAAGGCATGTTAATAAAAATTACTTAAATGTCCTAATTGAACTATGGCCTAATTCTGGCTTAGTCTAAGCCCCGTCTGTGAAACCGGGCCTTTGTCTTGTTTTCGGAGAATATTTTATTTATTTATTTTTTTTTTACCACCTAATTTGGTGAGTAGCATTTCCTTGTTTATTTTATTTTATTTTTTTTATTGAGGTCTATAACAAGAAAAGACCTATTTGCCAATTTACTAAATATGAACAGCATCAAAAGCTCTCAGTAAAATTGCATTTAAAAAATGCACAAAAATATATACTTTTTTAACTATAGTATTAGTACAGAACACATACAGTTCATTTTATTTCTATAATTTAATGCATTGCATTTGTGCTTGGCATTGAAAATACACATGAATGTGATTGTGTTTGTGGATGTTTTTGAGAGCATTGTTGATTTGCATATAATATCGAAAATCTTTCAACACACTCACAGTATGAATTGATTTTTAAATAATGCAATACATAAGTGTTAATAGCTCTTTAAAGTTTGCGTGTGCCCTTAAAAGCTCACGATGTAAGTATAATGTACAAGTTTTACCTCAGAGAGCTGCTCACTGTACCAGAAACCCACTGAGAAAGCCTTCATGTCGTGATGTAAGAGGGATCCCAGATGCCTTAGTGTGGACCCTGTAATCTACTGTCCCTGTGGAAGTGCTCTGCTCTGAGAGAGCAGTAACTATAGAATGGACCTGCCTCAGTAGATTTGGACGGTCCCAGAAGATTCTATTGAGCTGGAGAATAAATGTTAGTCAAGCAAACAGAATTTAATATAATACAATTTGGAATATTTTATTTTTCTTCCACTGGTCCATTCCAAAAACATAATTAACATAATTATTTTAATTAACCCTCTGATGCATCTTGTTCTCGATGGTTGCTGGATCTTTAATAGCCACTTTTAACCATCAAGGGTGTGATGTTACATCCAAACCACCATAGGTGATTGATTATCTTGACAGTTTCTTCTAATTCTTTTATGACTATCCTCTTTATTTGTCATTACATTTTTCATTTATGACAACAAATTCAATATACTTTAGTTTAAGAAAGAGGTGATGCATCAAGTAGTTCAGCTGAAATAGTAACCATTATATTCTTTTGCAATCATTAGGTGAATAACTCTCTTAAACCCAACAGTTTAAAAAAGAAAGAAAAGAAAGAAGATTGGGAGTAATTATATTGTTGTACATTAAAGGGGTCATGACGATGCTAAAAATAAAATTATTTTGTGTATTTGGTATAATGCAATGTTGGTAACACTTTCTATGAAGCCTGTATTTATAATACATTATAAGGGTATTCTTAAGGCATTATAATGAATGCATAATGCATTATAAAAAACCTTATAATGTGTTATAAAATCTCATGAATAATCATAACAACAATTATAATACATTATAGTACTTACGTATTTGTGGTTATAACTTTTAAGAGTATGATTATTTATAACACACAATGAACACCATATTAAATCTACTTCATTTATAATGAGCTATATCATAGCTTGACATTGTTTATTCAAGATCTGCACAGTACCTTACTACATCTCTTGAGTGCAATGTTTATATATACTGTATAAAAACTAATTGTATTAGTAGACTTAGGTAGGGTAGGTAGAACGTTCACATACTTGCAAAGTATCCTATACTCAGTTTGTCTGTTGAGGAACCATCAAAATAAAGTGTTAGCATACAGTATATTTAGCAGACACACTACTAATACTTTCATGTCGGCTAGTTGACATGTAGTTGCAGAGTTACTTATCAACAGCTGTCTAAAGGGTGCCATCAAAATAATCAAACTGATATTATATTTAAAAAAAATGTTCAAAGCAAATGTGTCATATTACACATTCATCTGATCTGATATCTGATCTTATGGCTGTTTCAGAAAAAAAAATATTATTATTACTTATAAGTGGTCTTTGTCTGCTTTAAGTAAAGTGACACAAGTAAGGTGGCAAGATATGAGACTTATAATACATTATAACTATGAGAAATATAATCCATCGTAACTTAAGTGGATGGATCATGTTCATTGTATGTTATAAATCATCCTACACTTAAAAGCTATAACCACAAATAAGTAACTATTATAATACATTAAAACTGTCCTTATGAATATTCATGAGATGATATAACATATTATAAAGTTATTTATAATGCATTATGCATTCATTATAATGTCTTAAGAATACCTTTATAATGTATTATAAATACGGGCTTCATAGAAAGTGTTACCGCAATGTTTACACGGTTTGAGGTTTAAAAAAACATTATTTTTCACATTTCGTACATTATTGCTGCTCCTCTCTGCCCCGCCTTTTTGAAACGCATCAATTTTTACAATGCTCATCATTCTGAAAAGCGTGGTGTGCTCTGATTGGCCAGCTATCCCGTGTGTTGTGATTGGCCGAATACCTCAAGCATGTGACAGAAATATTATGCCCCTTTAAATGAGGCATTTTAGGAAGGTGTGGACAAGTCTTAACTTTAATTAGGAATATTTCTTTAGGTTTGTTTAGGTGTCTCTAGGTTTGAGACTTTAGTCTTTGCAACTTTACAGATCTTATATATGCAATAACAGCTTGTGACACTCCAAAGGCAAGGAAAACTAGAAATCTCATCATATGACCCCTTTAAGATAATTTTTCCCTTAACACTTTTCCATTTTCCATCCTCTCTCTGACAACATGGCCAAGATTTAACAAACTAGGGAACAGAATAATAAAATGAGCGACTGAATTCTTAATTCATAAATATATATGCTTAAAATCCCTCACAGCTGCATTGTGTGTATTAACTCAGTTCTGTGTCTTAATTGAATGCAGTATTGCATGTTGATAAATAGCTCTGATAAACACCTCAAACAAAATACAGTTCATCACGAGCCTTCTGTAAAATCCCATGGTGCAAATGCACCATGTTAACTTTCATGTGAATGTCTTATGACATAAAAGAGAATTTTATATTTACAATTTTGCTGCAAACATTATGTAATCTTCTGTTTATTCTCATGAAGGCCATCTGCATCCAGGCAGGCCAGCATCAGAGAAAGATAACATAAGGAGCATACATAACATGACTTAAGGCTTCAGTAGCTCCATTATTCATATATTTATACAAAAATTAGGGGGTTGCATAAAAAATATGTTTATGATAACTTGTGGAGCTGTTTTAATATATGCATGCATGCATACATTTTCAGTGGTATATTTATTTGGCTAGTGTCACTTTTCTGGTATTTGTTCAGGCTTACTGATTTAAAGTTGTTTCTTAATTTCATGATTCACATTTTTGGTTGCTCTGTGCCTAACAATTAAATGTCCATTAATGTGTCTAAACTTATTGTTAACAAGCTTTATGTATGTATTTATTTATTTATTTGCTTCTGCAATCCTGGGATAGGACTGGGGTTTGAAGTTTTGTTATACTGTATATCTTTACATATTTTGGTTTAGCTTTACAACTTTGGTCTTAAGTTATGTGAGTGTAGCAGGCTGCATTGTTGGTCATTTCTGCTCACTCTAATCTTTCACCGCATGTCCGGAACTGAATTTGCATTTTAAAGGAAAGGCGATGCTTCAGATGGTCACACTAGGTCTGGCTGGACCGAACGGCAATGTTTTTATGCAGTGGAAGGACTAAAGTGCTGCCTGACATAAAATTTTCAGAGGCCATTTAATGTTGTTGGATCATGTGGGAGAACAGAGCGTTCTCCCCGCAAAGTGATTCTGATGTCCAACCACTTTCGCACCTTCTTTCTGTCGTCTTGGCTCAGCTCACCTGCTCCAAATTTAGAACAAACTGTTTGCAGAATTTTATTTTGTGCAATTAGGACTGTAAAGAGTGCATTCATTGAACTGAAAAATTTGAATTGCACTCATTGTTTCAGAATGTAGAGTCCAGTTGCTGTGTGCCAAATAATATTCTGAATGGTCTATTTAAGCATCTTTATGGAAAATGACAATGGAAGAATGATTTAACCTGACAGATTAAATGTCAAATTGATTTTCCCTTTGTGTGCTGCATGTCGGTGTGCAGATGATTGTTTAATTATGGGTTTATAAAGAGCAAGTCTGAAAGAGATGTTTTTTGTATGTATTCTGTGTGTATATATATATATATATATATATATTATTTACAACAGGTAAAATTTTACAGACATGTTAAAGGTAAAGCATATATTAGATTATATTAGAGTGAATACTAAATGTTGCTGTCTATAATTTATTTTTCACTTTTCCAGGGAATCAGCAGCTTGTTCAGTTCTCTGAAGGTGGTTCGACTGCTTCGATTGGGTCGTGTTGCACGTAAACTGGACCACTACCTGGAGTACGGTGCAGCTGTGCTCGTGTTACTGGTCTGTGTGTTTGGATTGGTAGCCCACTGGCTTGCCTGCATATGGTACAGCATTGGAGATTACGAGGTCATTGATGAACAAACCAACACCATAAAGACTGACAGCTGGCTCTACCAATTAGCCACCAGTATTGGATCCCCGTACCGGTACAATGCCAGTGGGACTGGCCAATGGGAAGGTGGCCCTGGGAAAGACTCTCTGTATATAACATCACTGTATTTCACCATGACCAGCCTGACCACTATTGGCTTCGGAAACATTGCGCCAACTACAGACGGAGAAAAGATCTTCTCTGTGGCCATGATGATGGTCGGATGTGAGTGCTTGTCTTCTTTCATGTCTTATTTTTCAGACCTGTCTTGGCTAAGTGATCTGATCACAGATGATCAGGGTAGATAGACTGTCATTTTCAACTGTGACATCAAATCAGCCAAAGGAAACCTTAATAATAGGTTAAATGGGGTCTCTTTTCTGTTCCTTTCTTGCTTCTTTACTCTTTTGTCTGTTTATTCTCTCCTCTGTCAGAATAACTCAGACTAATCTCATCTGGCCCCTCTGTCCTCCAGACAGCAGTGCTTTGCTTCTAGTGCATCTCCTTCAGAAATAACTCTGAGACAGTAATAGAGAGAGATCGGTGGAGAGAGGGACATATAACTGGCCAGAATGAAGGAACGAGGCCAGTCGTTGTTAATGTCCTTCTCCAGATCTGTGCATGTGGTGAGGAGTCACTCTGGAGACTAAACAAAGATGTGATCATAATTACTAGCATATGTGAGTGCTGACCCGCCTAAACACACATAGAAACCCCACTGACGCCCCCCCCCATGCACTCTCATGGGCCTCAAACATGTTTTAAGGATACAAGTTTATAACGTTGATTTTATAAGAGATTTTGCCACAGTTCTTCTGGATTCAGTCTGTCTCAGTTTGTACTGTTTCTTCATTCCAGACAGACTGGATGATGAAGAGATCAGATCTCTGTGTGGAGCACTGGCTGTTGTCAGACTCCTTGTGCAAACAAAAATCTCATTGGATTATTGCAATTAATGGCAAAATGAATGTTTGGAAATGTAAATTGATATTTCCTACTGACACACTACAACAAAAGATAGAAATAGCTGACTTTAAAACATTTTTTAGCTAGTGAAAATACTAGTGGCCTAAGACTTTTGCACATGTATACAGGTGCATCTCATAAAATTAGAATATGGTGAAAAAGTTCATTTTTTTCTTGTAAGTTATTTCAAAAAGTGAAACTTTCATATATTTTAGATTCATTACATGTAAAGTAAAACACTTAAGTTTTTTGTTTTAATTTTGATGATTAGAGCTTACAGCTAATGAAAGTCAAAAATCAGTATCTCAAAATATTAGAATATTTACATTTGAGTTTCAATTAATGACCATCCCTACAGTATAAATTCTGGGTATCTCTTGTTCTTTGAAACCACAAAATGGGGAACACTGCTGATTTTGCAATGGTCCAGAAGACGATCATTGACACCTTCCACAAAGAAGGTAAGTCACAGAGGGTCATTACTGAAAGGGGTGGCTGTTCAAGGAGTGTTGTATCAAAGCATATTAAATGCAAAGTTGACTGGAAGGAAGAAATTGGGTAGGAAAATGTGCACAAGCAACAGGGATGACCGCAAGCTTGAGAATACTGTCAAGCAAAGCCGATTCAAACACTTGGGAGAGCTTCACAAGGAGTGAACTGAAGCTGGAGTCAGTGCATCAAGAGTCACCACGCTCAGACATCTTCAGGAAAAGGGCTACCAAGCCACTTCTGAAACAGAAACATCGTCAGAAGCATCTTACCTGGGCTAAGGAGAAAAAGAACTGGACTGTTGCTCAGTGGTCCAAAGTCCTCTTTTCAGATAAAAGTAAATTTTGCTTTTCATTTGGAAATCAAGGTCTGGAGTCTGGAGGAAGACTGGAGAGGCACAGAATCCAAGCTGCTTGAAGTCCAGTGTGAAGTTTCCGAAGTCAGTGATGATTTGGGGTGCCATGACGTCTGCTGGTGTTGGTCCATTGTGTTTTATCAAGTCCAAAGTCAATGCAGCCGTCTACCAGGAGATTTTAGAGCACTTCATGCTTCCTTCTGCTGACAAGCTTTATGGAGATGCTGATTTCATTTTCCAGCAGGACTTGGCACCTGCCCACACTGCCAAAGGTACCAAAAGCTGGTTCAATGACCATGGTGGTACTGTGCTTGATTGGCCAGCCAACATGCCTGACCTGAACCCCATATGGAATCTATGGTATATTTTCAAGAGAAATATGAGAAACAGTCAGTCCAAAAATCCAGACGAACTGAAGACTCAGTAGTGCCTTAGCAGTGCCACAGGCTGATCGCCTCCATGCCACACCTCACTGATGCTGGAGTTTGCGCTAAAGGAGCCCTGACAAAGTATTGAGTGCATAAATGAACATACTTTAAAGAACTTGAACTTTTCTGTTTTGCAAATCCTTTTTTTTGATTGATCTTAGGAAATATTCTAATATTTTGAGATACTGATTTTTGACTTTCATGAGCTGTAAACTCTAATCATCAAAATTAAAACAAAAAAACTTTTGAAGTGTTTTACTTTACATGTAATGAATCTAAAATGTATGAAAGTTTCACTTTTTGAAATGTTACAAGAAAAAATGAACTTTTTCAAAATATTCTAATTTTCTGAGATGCACCTGTATATGTGTGTGTGTGTGTGTGTGTGTATGTGTGTGTGTGTGTGTGTTTTATATACAGGTGCATCTCAATAAATTAGAATGTCGTGAAAAAGTTCATTTTTTCTTGTAAGTTATTTCAAAAAGTGAAACTTTCATATATTTTACATTCATTGCATGTAAAATAAAACATTTCAAAAGTTTTTTGTTTTAATTTTGATGATTAGAGCTTACAGCTCATGAAAGTCAAAAATCAGTATCTCAAAATATTAGAATATTTACATTTGAGTTTCAATTAATGACCATCCCTACAGTATAAATTCCGGGTATCTCTTGTTCTTTGAAACCACAATAATGGAGAAGACTGCTGACTTGGCAGTGATCCAGAAGACGAACATTGACGCCCTCCACAAAGAGGGTAAGTCACAGTCAGAGGGTCGTTACTGAAAGGTGTGGCTATTTACAGAGTGCTGTATCAAAGCATATTAAATGCAAAGTTGACTGGAAGGAAGAATTTGGGTAGGAAAAGGTGCACAAGCAACAGGGATGACCGCAAGAATACTGTCAAGCAAAGCTGATTCAAACACTCGTGAGAGCTTCACAAGGAGTGGACTGAAGCTGGAGTCAGTGCATCAAGAGTCACCACGCTCAGACGTCTTCAGGAAAAGGGCTACCAAGCCACTTCTGAATCAGAGACAACGTCAGAAGCATCTTACCGGGGCTGTGGGGAAAAAGAACTGGACTGTTGCTCAGTGGTCCAAAGTCCTCTTTTCAGATGAAAGTAAATTTTGCATTTCATTTGGAAATCAAGGTCCCAGAGTCTGGAGGAAGAGTGGAGAGGCACAGAATCCATGTTGCTTGAAGTCCAGTGTGAAGTTTCCACAGTCAGTGATGATTTGGGCTGCCATGTCATCTGCTGGTGTTGGTCCACTGTGTTTTCTGAAGTCCACAGTCAACGCAGCCATCTACCAGGAAATTTTAGAGCACTTCATGCTTCCTTCTGCTGACAAGCTTTATGGAGATGCTGATTTCATTTTCCAGCAGGACTTGGCACCTGCCCACACTGCCAAAGGTACCAAAAGCTGGTTCAATGACCATGGTGTTACTGTGCTTGATTGGCCAGCAAACTCGCCTGGCCTGATTGTCAAGAGGAAGATGAGAGACACCAGACCCAACAATGCAGATGACCTGAAGGCCGCTATCAAAGAAACCTGGGCTTCCATACCACCTCAGCAGTGCCACAAACTGATCACCTCCATGCCACGCCGAATTGAGGCAGTAATTAAAGCAAAAAGAGCCCCTACCAAGTATTGAGTACATATACAGTAAATGAACATACTTTCCAGAAGGCCAACAATTCACTAAAAATGTTTTTTATTGGTCTTATGAAGTATTCTAATTTGTTGAGATAGTGAATTGGTGGGTTTTTGTTAAATGTGAGCCTAAATCATCACAATTAAAAGAACCAAAGACTTAAACTACTTCAGTCTGTGTGCATTGAATTTATTTAATACACGAGTTTCACAATTTGAGTTGAATTACTGAAATAAATGAACTTTTCCACGACATTCTAATTTATTGAGATGCACCTGTATATTTTTTTTTTTGTTTTTTTAATTATATTTCTACTTTTATTTACAATAGAGTTCAAAGGTTTAGGGTGTCAGTGATATTTTTTGAAGAGCTTAATGCTTTTATTTAGCAAAGATGCATTAAAATGTTCTAAAGTGAAACTAAAACCTTTAAGATTAATTAACAATAATTTTTTCTTTAGCAGCAGATCAGCATATTAGAATGATTTTCGAAGGATCAGGTGACACTAAAGACTGGAGAAATGGCTGATTAATTAAAACAGATTTTAATTTTAAAAATAAAAATAATAATTAATATTTCTGATCAAATAAATGGTGATCGCAAGAGATTTTGCCTTATTGCATATATTTTTTGGTTTTAGTTGACTCTAACATGACTTGCCTCCTATCTCTGCTCCAACTCATTTTCATTTTCTCTGCCTTGTAAAAATACCCCCATTAGATCTGTGAATCATAAGGTGTTTTCCTGCTTTTGACCCAGAAAAGGTTTTCTTGACCTGTAATATTCTTTAACTTGACATCACACAGGTGGAGGAGTCATTATGGGTCATTGTGAACCTTTAAGAGGATGCTCAAATGAACTGTTGATGCTGTTGTGGGTACTGATGCATGAAATGTACTGTAGGGCTCTTCAAGGAACTGCAAGAAACAGCGCAGTGTGACCAGCATATGACTAAGCAAATGTCAGCATGATGTTAGAAAAAGGGATTTCTCTAATGTGTCTAAGGCCACACTCTCAGAAAAGAGTACAAAAATTGTCACTGGGGCAGTACCCTTTTAAAAGGTACACCTTTGTACCTTATTCATCTTTAAAGAGTGCATTGTCACCTTAAAGGTACATATTAGTACCTTTTGAAAGGGTACCACCCTAGTGACAGCTTTTATGCCATTATTTCTGAGATTGCAAAGTTGTAAGAGTGCAAGGTCAGAAACGAGGTTGTTTTCAGCCCAAGGACTTTAACAGGGCTGTTGATCTAATCTGGATGTTGTCTTCAGAACACTTTGGTTTGATCAAGGGGAGATGATCACACACGCACAATAAAAACAGCAGTACACAATTAATGAAGAGAATAATTGTAGTTAGCTGTTCTGATGACACTTTGATGAGGCTCGTACACAGTGCAGAGCTCCATTCTCTCTTTCTCTGTCTGTAATTATCTGAACACATTGTTCTCATCTACTGATCCTTCAGTCAAGATCTTTTCTCTTTTGTTTCCATGTTTCACTAAAGATCTGAATCTTCTGTCTTACTCTGTCTTTATTCCTGACTTACCCACATCTCTCTGTCTGTCTGTGTGTCTGTCTCTGTGGTAGGGATGTCCAAGAAGGCCTCATTATGAGTGGTAGTTTGTACAGGTTCCCCTGAGACTCTCCCGCATGCACCATCCGTGCCATTTGCTCTATAACTTTCTCCATACCTGCCCTGAAGTTACACCTGGATAAAAAGCTTAAAATCTCATTGGGTGATACGTAGGGAAGAATATAGTTGTATTTTACTCACATATGCCAGATAAACTCGAAATCCCTCATGATTAGTTTTTAATGTTTATATTTATTACAAGCTGTTCAAAACAAGCAGATTTTTATGATCACAAGTTCTCAGTCATCGTCTCTGACTGATGCTGAAGTCACTGTGAGGAACTCATCCAGTTAGGACTAGAAAATTTATTCAGTATTAATAGTTCACATGCAATGGTAAAGTGATGATTTTTGTGCATTATTTTGGCCATTAAATGGATGATTCACCCAAAAATGAAAATTACCCCATGATTTACTATGATTGACTTTCTTCTTTCAGACGAATAAAATCTTTATAATGGCAGTGAATGGGGATCGAGATTTTGAAGCAAAATAAAGTGCATAAATCCATCATAAAAAGTGCTTCACACAGCTCCAGGAGGTTAATAAAGGCCTTCTGAGCATAATAGAGGAGTTTGTGTAAGAAAAAACATCCATATTTAAAACTTTATAAACCACAGTCTCTAGCTTCCACTAACTGTCATACAATCGTTCACGAGAGTGACGTTCCAGCGGATGACGAAAGATGTAGGCATAGCGTAAGCTCCGGGCGAGAAGTGATGAACGCCAAAGAGCAAAACAAAGCATCGGTCACGAATTAGAAGTACCGAACGTGGATGTGTAAAGAAAAAATGTCCAAGGATTTCAATATAAGCCAAGAGGAGACTGGTTTTCCTTAGCTGTAAACAAAACTTGGGTCTCGAGAGACTAGCAGATTCTCACTGGAGCTTACGCTACACCTTCGTCCAACGTCATCCGCTGGAATGCCACTCTCTCGGAAGCTAGAGATTACAGTTTATAAAGTTTTAAATATGGATATTATTCTTACACAAACACATCAATTCACTTCAGAAGGCTTTTATTCACCACCCGGAGCTGTGTGGAGCACTTGGATGGATGGAGGCACTTTATTTTGCATCAAAATCTCGACCCCCATTTGCTGCCATTATAAAGCTTGGAAGAGCCAGGACATTTTTTTTTATTTAACTCAGATTGTATTCATCTGAAAGAAGAAAGTCATATACACCTAGGATGGCTTGAGGGCGAGTAAATCATCGGCTAATATACATTTTTGGGTAAACTATACCTTTAAAGACCTATTGGACTTATTTTTTTGCATTTCTTAAAAATATTAAGTGTTAAGATATGTTTTAATGGCATCTTTAATTTAAAACTTCTGTACCAAAAATGGCAGTAGAATTGCTAAGGTCAGTTCAGTGCAATTATGTAAAGTAGTTTAAATATTTTGTTTCACATACAGTAGCTGATTAATAACAACTGATTCACAGTTCGCTCACATCTTGCATGGAGGTTCACCTTTAATGTATCTGTTAAAATTAAACCACAGATTTTTGTTTCTCAAGTCATGCTGATCCAGGTATAACAAAAAGAGTGATTAAAAACATAGGTGGACATTTGATCAGTTTACAGCATGAACAGAGCCACAGTATTTCAGTAATCAGAATGTAAAATAAAAGTTCTTTCTGAATTCCTTCACTTTAAATGACACACGCTTTGGTGTGTTTATGAGGTTAATATATTGGTCACAGTCTCTTTGACTCTAATTATTTTCTCTCAGTACAGGTGAGTCAGATGGCTGATATCCAAAATAAGAATCAGACAGACACTAAGAGAAGAAATCCCCCATCATCCTAACTCACTCTCTTCATCCTCCCAGCTCCGTCTTATTGTCCCTGTTTCTCTCTACCTGTGTCTTCTCCTCCCCTTAACTCTTGGTTCTCTTTGGCTTTCTCTGGCAGTCTTTCTGTGATCAAAATCATTTTTCTTACTGTACAAATTCTTGGTCATTTCGTTGGCTTTTCATCATCCATTTTCATCTCATCATATTCCATCCACTTCGCTTTCTTCTCTGTTCCCGCTCTTCCCTTATTGGTTATGAGTGGAAGTATTTGGAAAGCTATTTCAGGGAAGGTTGCCATAGAAACGAGGAGCAAAGATACCGTGGTAACTCATGAGAAAGGCAATAAAAACAGTAACAGAAGTTTACATTATACATGTACTCATTTTTCAGTTTTCTTATAAAAGATATCCAGTAACTCTTTATTTAAAGCCTTTATGTATAATGCATTAAAAACAGTTATTAAATGGTATAATGCATTATAATAATAATTATTAATAATGTGCATTGTAATACAGTATATCTTGTTGTAAATAATTATAACTGAATTTAAAATGCATAGTGTAACAATGAATTGATAAGTGTTATAATGTATTAACTGATTACAATTATTCATTAGATTGTACTTTATATTATAAGGTGCATTACAAGTCATTATTAATGCATTAAAACTCATTTTGTAATGCATTATACATAAAGGCTTTAATGTTACCAGATATCCTTCTGTAAAACTGAATATTTATAAATACTTATAAGTGCTCAAACAAAGGAAAAACAACATTATCGTTTGTACTTGTTCTGTTGTCGTGTTTAAGTTATTTTCTGTTCTTAAAATTTTTTTCCACGTGACATCCAGTGACTTTCATTATTACAAGCTCTGTACGGGTTGGAAAATACATGATTTGTCCATTAGGTAATTTTGAAAATAATTATTGTTAAAAGTGATATTTGGAAATACCCAAAATTATTTAAATTAAGGTCTAGCTTTGTTAAAGTACACAACATTTTTAAACAACAATTACTATTTATTGCAATTAATACAAAATATGTTGGTAAATTTAACAACACGTTAAATATATATTTAAGTACTATGATCCAATTTAGAAATATAACAATTATTTATTTAAATGCTTAAAACATTTAGTACAATTTTAGATTTTTTAGTACATTTTTTTTGTTAAATGGTTGAAGGATTGATTTAATTTTTAAGTACTTTAGTCAGCCACATATTCAGACCCTAAAAAAGTAACCAAAGTTAGTTTTCTTTCTCATTTCAAATCTGACATGATCATTTTTTTTCCCTCCTCTTGTTCTGTAGCTCTCCTTTATGCCACTATCTTCGGTAATGTGACGACCATTTTCCAGCAGATGTATGCAAACACCAACCGTTACCATGAAATGCTGAATAACGTGCGGGATTTCCTCAAGCTCTACCAGGTGCCCAAAGGCCTCAGTGAGAGAGTGATGGACTACATCGTCTCCACGTGGTCCATGTCCAAAGGCATCGACACAGAGAAGGTGAGACTGAAACAGATGTGATGGTTGCATGGCTGAAGTTTTTGATATTATTCGTAGAAAATACTAAATTGGAAATTCATCTGTGCACAGGTGCTCTCCATTTGCCCCAAGGACATGCGGGCAGACATCTGCGTGCACCTGAACAGGAACGTGTTCAACGAGCACCCAGCGTTCCGATTGGCCAGTGACGGATGCTTGCGCTCATTGGCCGTGGAGTTCCAGATGATACACTCCGCCCCCGGTGACCTCATCTTCCATGCGGGTGAAAGCGTGGACCTGCTTTGCTTTGTGGTGTCAGGGTCACTGGAGGTCATCCAGGATGATGAGGTCATCGCTATACTGGGTTAGTTTAAAAACTTTTTAAAAGTGCTAATTAATACATTCTATAAACTTCAGCTTTGTTCACACTGCCAGTGCAGTACTGATTATTTTGTGTATCGAATTGGAATCTGATCTAAATTGACTATCTATATAATGCAATTGCTCAGATTAGATTTGTGTGTCCTGTGGCGGGGTTTGCAATACAGATTGTTGGCATGACTTTATTCTGTGCTGCCGTCTCCATCGGTTTCAAACCTCAAAGAAGAGTGCAGGCTGACTAGCAGTGTACGGTAATTTTCCACTTGACTTTCACTTTGCAACAACACAACATTGTTTCTGCACCAGCTTTCAGTATGTTTCATACAACAACGTCTGACATGTTTAGGTTGTACATGGTGTGAGAAAGTGACAAGCAAAAAAGCTGTGCGGAGTCCGATCAGAGTGGAAACGGATTTCCATAAATGTGATTTGAATAGGATTTCAAACCACATATGAATGTGGCTTGAAACGGATTTGTAAAAATCGTATTTCATGCAATTTTATTTATTTGTCATTCACACTTGATAAATATGAGCAGATTACAATTGGATATGCTTTTGGACTGAGGGTCTGAACAAAGTGCATTTGTTCATCTAGCGTGTCTCTAAATGTGTCTTTTCTTGCTGTCAGAGTTTGAATGCTAGAGTAGAATTGCATTTTGGTTGCCATGGTGATGAAAACAATTTAAAAAGCAGTAACAGAGATTTGTGACACAACAGAACAAAACCAGCATATGCATCTCAGAGATTTAAAGGGATAGTTCATCCAAAAATGAAAATTCTGTCATTAATTACTCACCCTCGTGTCATTCCAAACCCGTAAGACCTTTGTTCGTCTTCGGGACACAAATTAAGATATTCTTGATGAAATCCAAGAGTTTTCTGACCCTCCATAGACAGCAACGCAACTACCTCTTTTAAGGCCCAGCAAGGTAGTTAGGACATTGTTAAAATATCGTCAGTGGTTCAACCGTAATTTTATGAAGCTACGAGAATACTTTTTGTGTGCTAAGAAAACAAAAATAACTTTATTCAACAATTTCTTCTCTTCCATGTCAGTCTTTGACACGCGTTCATGATAGTAATTTGTGTTCCAAAGATGAACGAAAGACTTACGGTTTGGAACAACATGACGTGTAATTAATTACAGATTTTGCATTTTTGGGTGAACTATCCCTTTAAATAATAGATGTTTTCTTTAAAGTTGGTGTCTTTTTGACATCATTAATTTGTTTTTGATTGGATCTCCAGCTATCAGACTGACTTCCATTAAAAACACCATCTCACTTTCAAACTTTTAATCAGCTGCTTCACTGAAATCGCATTAGATTATTATTCTCACTTGAGTCGTCATAGCGATGGAACCATACAGCGCTATTAATCATGAATCTCTAATGGCCACAAAGTTGAGGCCTTGTCTCTCCTCCAGCTCAGCAGGAGGCCTGGACCCACAGTGTCTCTCTGTGCCCAGGAGGGTGGTGGGTGTCTAGGCAGAGGAAGATGAGCTCCTGGAGAGCTGAGTTAGCGAGGTGTAGAGCTGAGCGGCTCTGCAGGAGACGAATGAGATGAAATTAAGTCATTAGTCACATTTATCCATATGGCTCACATTTACTCAAAACAATTTTCACTGGACAGTCTTCAACTGTAAATGTGCGTAAATAAAGGAAAAACATCCCCACAAGCTACTTGTTTACTTAAAGGTGACATATCATGAAAATCTGACTTTTTTCTATGTTTAAGTGCTGTAATCAGGTCCCCAATGCATACCAACGTGAAAAAAAAAAACACCTCAGTAAATTTTATTTTGGTAATACTTTCTCTGCAAGCTTGTGAAAAAATGAGTGCGTCAGATTTCGCTCCCCCTGTGACGTAGAAAGGGGATCTTATTATAATATAACCGCTCCTTAATATGCAAGTTTCCTCCTTTGGTGCCACCATTGTGTTTTCGCAAGCGACAACGGTATACCAGTTTTAACGCCATGGCGAAAGTTCGAGCAAAGCATGCTAACTGTTCTGTCTTTGGCTGTACTGACTAGCACAGAACACCATGTAGAGTCTCAGCCTCAGAGGAGACAAGAGAGCAGCGGATTTATTGATTTAATATGCCGTATATTATGCTGCTGCCACACAGATCTAATATAAACATGCGATTTCTTTCCTAGCTGTTTACCTTCACAAACATTACCGACTGTTTTTGTACAGAAACTCATTTGTGTATTTAACAAACTTGTGTGTATTTGACAGTTTAAGTGCAATAGGACATGAAAGAGCCTCACATGCCGTGTGACAGCCGCTTTCTGTGTGCATGCTTCGAATGTGTGCACTCAGAAAACCCTATATCAGAAGTTTAAACAAATATGGTTTAAAACGCATGATTTCAGCACTATCAAAACCAAACAGATGTTTTTTGACAGAGTATCTGAGTTACAAGCTGTAAAGGCACAGTAAAGGTTTCTGCTTCCACTCAAAATAGGCATTTTTAAAATGATATATTAAATGATCTGTGGGGTACTTTGAGCTGAAACTTCACAGACATATTCTGGGGACACCTGAGACTTATATTAAATCTTGTAAAAAGGGGCATAATGGGTCTCCTTTAAAGGGATTGTTCACCCAAAATGAAGGTTCTGGCATCATTTACAGACCATCATGCTATTCCAAACCTGAATGAATTTCTTTGTTTTGTCGAAAACAAAAGAAGATATTTTAAAGAGTCAGTGTTTTTTGCTTATACAGTGAACTTTTGTGGGGTCTAATGTTGTTTTGGATCCCACAGACTTTCTTTTTTATGAAAAAAGTTCTTGAACGTTGTTCAACATATCATCTTTTGTGTGGTCCAGTAGAAAGTAAAGTCATACAGTACAGGTTTGGAACGACATGAAAGTGAGTAAATTACACATTTTTCATTCTTGGTGGAACTAATGGCGCTTTTCCACTGGTTGTTAAATAAAAGGTGCGCTCATTCAAAACAGTTGCGTTTGTTCAAAAAAAAAAAGTTACGTTTGATCCTTCGCTGGCTGTGCTGATTTAAATTTAGCGGCTCTGCTGCTCTGTGTCGCAAGTTCAATGATGCAGGTAGTGACGATTCTCTCTGGCCACTCAGTGATCAGTAGGGTTTACAGTCACATTTTGATAACGGTACGGCTCGCTTGGGACCTCAGCCGAGGTGGTACTGAAAAAAGCACCAGGTACTATATCCAGTGGAAAACCCCTCAAAAGTGAGCTGTACTGAACCGTACCATGCCAGACCATGCAGTGAAAAAGCGCCATAAGTCTTTAAATTTTGTGTTTGGTTTCAGAGCCTCATTTGCATATTCCACCTAACTTTCTCGGTCCCACTTTATATTAAGTGGCCTTAATTACTATGTACTTACATTTAAACTAATCATTTGGTACAATGCACTTATTGTGTACATACATGTTTTTACATTGTACTTATATTTAAAAAAATACCTGCATGTAATTACATCTGTAATTAATTTCTTTTATTAAATCTATAATTACACTGTTGACCCATCCTGTACACCTTAACCCACCCTTAAACCTACCTATATTACCAAACCTGTCCCTAACCTTTTTTGCAATACAATATGAACACAATAAGTACATTTTGATGTAAGTACATAGTAGTTAAGGCCACCTAATATAAAGTGGGACCACTTTCTCTACAGTATTATAAAATATTACAGTTTAGATCCTGAAGTTATAGGTTCCATTGTCCCCAAGGCAACAGAGTTCCATGGTAACACATGACTCCTTGGAGACCATGTTTGGTGGCTTTGCTCTTCTGTCTGAGATAAACTGTAAATCCCCACAGTCTCTTCGCTGTACTACAGATGTCTTCAAATTCTCAGTAGAGCCCTTGACAAAGTCTCTGCAGGCCAGATCTGCTGCACACAGTATTTTCGAATCAAAATATACACCCTGACCTTGTGAATCACACCTTATTTTTTGTACCAGAATGTTGTTTACATAAAGCTTGAAAATCAGTTTGGAATAGGTATTAAGTTGTATGGAGGTTAAGTTTTTAATACACTGTCTACCGAATGCATCTCAACAGCTTTTGTGCTTGAACTCTACAACCTATTATTAGAGTTGACACGAGATTGGTTTGCTTTGTTATAAAAAATGATGCCAGAACAATGATTTTCAGGAAAAGAGAATTTTTCATTTTTGCTTTGAAAGGTTAATTAGAGCACATTTGTGCATTCACTCCTAGCTGCTAATTGTGGTTTAATTGGTCTGGCATGTGCAGCCAATTAAATGTGTTTTGCTACTAGGAATAAGTCTTTAATTGGCAGGACAAACACCTGTGACAGACAATCTCGGTGGTGAGATTATGCTGAGCTCAGCATCAAAAACAAGAAATATTCTTTTTAAACCAACCAAATAAGGTTTTTGGTCTGTCCAGGTGTATGTCTGTTGTTCTTGTGGTAAGTGCATGTTCAGCAATGCTGCGTTCTATGGAAACAGTGCAGGGTTGGGACTTGAAGGTTGAAGGTCTATTTTAGGTTCTTGGCGCCGAGGATCTGCGGAAAGTGATGGGAGAGATCAGTGTGCCATTGATCTTCGGCATCTCAAACGAGTAGAGACAACTACACTCCTCTCTGATAATACCACATTCATCTAATGCAGCAATTATCCTGCTTTCTCAGTGCTTCTTAATGTTTCTTGCCCTCTTTCACCCTGAAAATGAGACATAATTAAAGAATGATCCTTAAGCTTTAAGTTTGTCATTCACATTTATTGCATTTGTGAATAGTTTTGGTTTCCTTTTGGCCTTAAAATTTGAACTTGGTATGAAATAAAAATTCTATTTTAGAATATTATTGATCTTGTTAATGGTTCATTAACTGTTGAATAGAACCAAGTCCCTGCCCTACATTTTTTTTTTCTTTTTTGATAATTCAATTTGAATGTAAGTCACGAAAAAGATCTGTCACTAATTCCATTTCATTCACTAGAATACTAAAATTCTGTCATTTACTCACCCTCATGCTGTTACAAACTCCATTGATTTCCTTTCTTATGTGAAACGCAAAAGATGTTTTGCAGAATGTCCAGCTGCTCATTTTTATATAAGAAAAGTCGATTGTAATTTATACTACGAAGGACAAAAGACACCAAAAAATGTTCATGACTCATTCACTTTGTTCTAAACCTTCTGAAGTCAATTGATGGGTTTGCGTAAGGAACAGACCAGAGCAAGGGGAAAACTTTCAATGTTCAAAAACGTTTGACTTAAAATACTAATATTATATAAAATATACAACTTAAAATAACTTTTGTGTTCTGTGGAAGAAAGTCATACAGTTTTGTAACGGCATGAGGTGATTAAGTGATGACAGAATTTCCATATTTAAGTGAACTCTCCCTTTATTTTTCTGTCTGTTCTTCACATGAAACTAACGTTTGGCTTAAGAAGACTTACTTTTGTGTTTCACTGAAGAATGAAGTCATATGAGTTCAGAATGACAGGACAGTAATTGATTACAAAATGTTCTTTTTTAGGTCAGTTACCCATTTTAAAAAGAGTAAGTTAAACTTTTTTCCAATACAGTTAAGTAATTCTCCTGCTCAAGTCGGCGCCCAGCTCCAGCTCTATAAAGAGAATATTAATTGAAATGTCAGATTTGATCATTCTTCTGCTCAACCCTGCTGTGAGATTATGCATTTGATTGACACTAATTAAAGCAGTATAGCCTCAAACTAACTCTCTGCTCTGTTAAAGATCTTTCTAATCTTCCCTTGTATATTCTCTGGAATTTTTGTTCTTTCTCTCTCAGGTAAAGGGGACGTGTTTGGTGATGTGTTTTGGAAGGAGACAACTTTGGCCCACTCATGCGCTAATGTTCGGGCGTTAACATACTGTGATCTTCACATCATAAAGAGAGAAGCCTTACTGAAAGTGTTGGACTTCTACACAGCGTTTGCCAACTCCTTCTCCCGAAACCTCATTCTCACCTGCAACCTACGCAAAAGGGTGAGACGCATTAGCCTGCACATCTCTCTTATGGTGTCTGCTAGGATTTTTCAGTGTCTCTTTGTTTGTCTGAGTTCAGCTTTATTCAGTCAAATGACTTTTTTTTTCATTGTGTTGAAATCTCATGCTTTCCCTTGTTAGTTTGCAGGCTCTTTATTATTTTCTCTGATCACGTGTGACAGTGTTAAATGGATTTAATAGTTGATGATTTGACACCTTGATTATTATGTTCTTTTTAGCTGCTCTGTGATACTAATTAAAGCAGTAAGTGTGTTTAAATGACTTAATTATCCAGAGAGAAATTATGATTATTAGAATTATGATGATATGTTGGTTATATTAAAGGGACAGTTCACCCAGAAATGAAAATTGTCGTTTACTCACCCACTTATTGTTCCAAACCCATAAGACTTTGGTTATTCTTCATAACACAAATAAAGATATTTTTAATAAAACCTGAGAGGTTTCTGTCCCTTAGAAGATCCAAAAAGGTCATAAAGGTTATATCAGGTTCATATCTTAATTTGTGTTTTAAAGATTATATTCCAAGTCTTATGGGTTTGTAAAGACATGAGGGTGAGTAAATGATGACAGAATTTTAATTTTTGGGTGAACTATTCCTTTAAGTTACATGCTAAGAATGGGATTGTGGACTTTAAAGTGATGTTTTTGTTTTTAAAAATCCTCAGTTCCTATATTTAACATTCACCCAAAAAAAAAGAAAATTCTTGTCATTTACTCACCCTCATGTTGTTCAAAACCTCTATGACTTTTTGTTTTATGGGTGTCTAAGCTGCTGTTTTCATGCTTTGAAAGTCTATGGGTATATTTACTAGGGGAAAAAAGCACTATAAAGGTTATCATCAAAGTAGTTCACAAGCCGCTTAAGTGATTTGAGAGCAGAAGAGGAAGTTCAATTTTGGTCTGTTCCTCACAGAAGGCTACTGAATGGCTTCAGAAGACTTGGACTTTCAGTGTTTTTTTTTAGCTTGCTTTTTGGATAGTTACAAATTTAACTAGAATATATTGAAAATATCTCTTCATATGTAAAGAAGATAAATTTTAAAGGTTTGGTACAACATTAGGGAGAATAAATGACAATTTTTTTAAGCTCTCAGAGCACTGATTGGATATAAGCCACAATTGTCATCAATCCCCCTAATCGTATTGGATACAGTACAGAGTATAAAGATGTGTCATGGCCATCAGGGGGATTATGGGTAGAACTGGGTCAGTAGTGTGAAAGAGGGGAAGCCCGTGGAGAAAAAAAACAGTATGTTGGTGCATATAGAGCGAAGATTTTCTCTCTTTCTTCCTCTTTCTTTTCTCATGTTCAGTCCTCTCCCCCCACTGTTCAATTGTTATCTTTCTAGTTGTCTTCTCATTGTTGCATAGTCTTCATCTCTACTCATTTCCTTTATCACCAGCCTTGGATTTGACTTGAAGCTTATTGTTTACTCCTTTCCTCCATATTTTCTCTCTCTTGCTCTTTTCTAAACAATTACTAAGCCTCACACACTCATTCTCTCACACAGTCACAAAAAACACACACATTCAAACCTGCAACAACAGTGTTTCTAGGTTAATGGTCAGATATGAATAAATCAAAACACAAAGCAAAAGCTTTCTCTCTCTCTCTCCCTCCCTCTTTTCTTAATATTATTCCCTTTTTCCACCCTGATTGTTCCCTGCCTGCTTTTAACCTGTCAAACAGTCTTACATCAATGCTGAAGCAAAACGAAAAATTCACAGCAGCACTGATATTTTTGATCATTTTTTGAGTGCTATTCTTAGTCTTTTTGCTACTGTATTAATATTAAATAGAGGACAGAAAATTAAGGCAATGGAATACGATCAGGAGTATTTGTGCCTTAATTCATTTATTTATTATGCATTTGGCAGATGCTTTTATCCAAAGCAACTTATACTGCATTCAAGGTACACATTTACATTTTACAAGTGAATAATCTTCAATCATTGTTTTACATTAATAAAATTGCCAGAAGCACTCTTGGCTGTGTGCTGTGTATATATAGCCTCAAAGATCATGTGATTTTCTGGAGGTGGTGCTTTATTTACTCTGCCTTATTGTAGACTGCAGTAATACCAGTTTCAAGATATTTTTGGTTGTTTTGGAGTGTTATTCATAGTCTTTTAACTACTGTATTAATAGTAAATACTGTAGAAGACAGAAAATTAAAGGAATGGTGTGAAATCAGGATCGTGAGTCAGATTTGAACCTTCGTGATTGCCATGACTCAACAGTTAGGCCAAAAGTTTTTAATTGTTAGTGAAAAATGAATAATTCTCATCATTTAACAGCAATTTATCCTTATAGTATATATGATATAGAAACAAAACGGCAGCTTTTGAAATCAGATCTCTTCTGTGGTTAAATGAAAGACCGGTCGTGTTTGGTGTCTCTGTCGAGGGAGCCTGAGGGTTTCAACAGAATGAAAGATTTAGATTTCAAGCATGTATCTGCCATCTAATGGAGGACAGAGAGAATCACTCTAAAGAAAGAAAGACTCATACACAAAATTAGTCTTGCTGGTGTGTTGTTGATTATGTGTGTGCAGGGCAGAAGTGAGAGATGATTATTTCATGGTTTTTAGAAGGTTTGAGGAATATTCTCACATATATGTTGTATTTGATGGCTGACCCGCGTGTGTGTGTGTGTGTGTGTGTGTGTGTGTGTGTGTGTGTGTGTGTGTGTTTTCTGGTTAATCAATCAAGTTTTTAAGACAGCTTGTGTGCCGTCAGGCAGACACACAGACACACTTCCACCAGAAGGCTTTTAAATTAATGATGTGACCCAGAATAAGAGTGCGTCTGCCACTAACCTCCAAATTCTGAGATTGCTTGTTTGCCTAAAGTACTACAGTACTACTGTCAAACCACATCAAATTTTCATAAGTGCCATTACTATCTCAGCATTGCTAGCAAACAGTGACATCATTAGCAGAGGCTTATTTTATCCTGTCAATTACATGTGTGATAATGATGACAATGAGAAGCATATTAGTTAACCAGACTACCTTGTGCTGCCCCCTGAAATAAATAAAAAAATCACCTTTATTATTATTACTATTAATATTGCATATATTTATTGTACTATTATTTTATTGCTATTATTTTTGTTGTTAATAATTATAATTATATTTATAAAACGGTTAGTTCCATTCCTCGATTCTGATTGGTCAGCAGCTGTGTTTTATTCACGATACAGCACGGCTATGACCGCTTCACCC